>JAQQAE010019619.1:0-10882 GCA_029823295.1 Pseudamia nigra | reverse complement strand
AAGTGCCCCCAGGTCCGGTGTGACAGCTTTCTGAACACTCCAGCGGTCGTTCGGACGTCTGTCTCCGGGACCAGCTGCGACAGAAAAGCCCCGGAACCTCCCGCTCCGGATTCGGGCTCCAGTGACGTGAAGACGGCGGAGGTCGGGCCGCTGCGCTGCGGACGGACGGATCCAGGTGTGCGGGTCCACAGGTCGGTGCCTGTGCCCCCTTCCCTACCGTGGAGACTGGAGCACAGTGTCCCAGCCGGGGACGTCGTCCCCCCGCAGCAGGACCACCGCAGCACGGCGGTTCCACTCCAGCCATCGCACCGATGCCCGATGGCTGAGGCTGGAGCGGAACACATTTATCAGCTGGGGCTGAGGCCGCTGCCTGATGGCTTCAGCCTGTCCATAACCCAAGCTAACGGCTGTTAGCCGCTAGCCTCTGTTAGCTTGGCTAACAGCTATTCGTTAACCGATTAGTTTTCGTTGTTCGAGGGACATTTTTTGCAGTTTTTTTTCTTCGGTATACAAATTTTTTGTTGTCAGAAGAGTTCTTCATGCGAGGTACCAATGTACTCAAAGGATTTAGTAAAATGCCACTATTCATTTGTAAAAGCACAGGTGTAGTTTGTGTTTGTGAAGATGACCACGCCTTAATGAATATCCTCACTTAATCTGTTACAGAACAAACGCAAAAGGACTGAAAAGTGTCAAATGTGGACACATGCATTGCTAATGTATGATTCTTCCATCCTTACATGTATTGGTCTAGTGTGTGTGTGTGTGTGTGTGTGTGTGTGTGTGTGTGTGTGCGCTGCTGTTTCGGAGGTGGATGTACTGTGGCTCCTGCCTTCTGGTCGTCACATGTGGCTGGAAGTAATGCTGGTGTAAATGCACTGCTGTGGACTGATGGACACTCGCTTGTCTGGTGGGCCGTCCAGCCGCCACCATTCCAGCGGCATGATCCCGGTCGGGTTGCCCCAATCGTGGCATTCTTACAGATGTCATTTTCTCCAAAGCTGTGGTGCTTTTTTTTGAGAAACAGTCATTTGGAATTAGTTGCACAAAGACATCGAGTTCCTCCCCAAAGGGGTGTTTGGAGAGACATAAATGCTCACAATAACAGGTGTGACTAAATCCCACATGTTGGGAATTATCATAAAGGCAACGCCACATACATTTGTACAACTAGTTTTATTACGTAATTGAGGAAGGCTCTGCTCAAATTGGGCCAAAAATAGTGGTGTGTATTTTTTATTATAATGCTGTATCTTTGTCCATATTGCTCAGGCCTAATGGAGCGTGAACCCAGATTATTCGCTGTAATGTCCCTTTAAAACACAGTGCAACCCAATGTGTGTTTGTACAGTTGTGTGTAGGAGCCAGTTACATTTAGTTCCAGTGTTTTGTGTATCTGATCAAAGTAGCAGCTGGTTCCCCTTAAATCAGCCTGACATACGACACACACATTTACGTGGATGGTACGCACCAGGTTATGCAACACACTGTATCTGTAAATAAACATGCACTGCATCGTGTGTGTGTGTGTGTGTGTGTGTGTGTGTGAGTTGGATTCGGGTTTGGTGGATGTTTTCATGTCTACAGATGGTTTATTTACCCTCTCATCTGTCTGCAGGCAGGGAGGCTTCACTGTACCAGTGTTTTCATCTGCGCTGTGCTTTTTTCACCTGTTCTGTTTTTTGTCTGTAGGCAACCAGTGACAAAAAATCAGACTAAAAATGGCAGAAGAGCGTTCCCCTCTCGTCTGCTCTCATCATCATGCTCAGCGTCCTCCGAAAACGGTCTGCGTCCACGTCACCATCCCGTTGAGCGACGGGAACGTCTCCGTGGTCAGCTGACATCACCACACAGCCGCAACGGATCATTAAATGTAAACCAGCTGTCGGGAGCTTCAAGAAAAAAAACTGTCCAACTGTTTGTCACTGGTGATGTTTTCACCTACTTTTCTGTTTGTAATGAGCAGCATTTACAGTGTTTACGTTATTTTCTTTACGTTTAATCTGACCATTCCCAGTTTGCTAAAGTTGCAGACTGAAGCATGACAAGATTCATTCCAAATGTTTTCCAGTGTAATTTTATGAGCAATTTCTTCCTGCATTGAAAGCTGATTCCTTTTTAAGTTCAAACTGTTCCAAATGCATGTTTCTTTAATATGAGACATGTAAAGAATCCGTGGGCCCTGCATTCAAGCAATGTTGACACGTTAAATCTTCTGTTGGACACAAAAAGATGAAGTTGTGTTTTCTGCTTTTCATTCCAAAGTATCAAATCTTGTATTTGAAAGATGAAAACCTTTAGGCATGCATGATGGTGACTGAACTATGAATGTGAACAAACACAACACAAACATTGAAAGTAATCAAAGCAGAAAACTGAAGATAAACTTGTTTGTTCTGCTCATTTTGTCTTTGTTTTGTGGATTTAAACCTTCATATACACGTTTTTGGTGAAATATTTTGTGTTCTCGCTTCAGTTTTTGGTTTTGTTCTATTCACGGTTGGTTTTTCTTGGCTTTGAGGTTGAAACAGTATTATTCTGAAGCTGTCGTTCAAGTGACATTTAAATAAAATGGTTAAAATGTAAACGTCTTGCTCTAAAAGCCTCTCAGTGACTCTTTGCTTCTAAAGTGATTGTGAAGAAGTGATTTGGGGTAAAATGAAAAGACTAACATGTCTTGAGGAATTCCACTCGGGTTGGTTCAGTCTGCTGGATTTTATTTTATTTTTTTTATTTTTTTGGGAATTAAATTTGCTACTACATGATCTGTACGGGAAATGAGATTTGTTCAGTGTGTGAAAATTCAAAATATCGGATCATCTGGGATTTGAAGAGAATAGATCCAAGCTTTAATTTTGGTTTTACTACATAAGAAATTGGACTTGTTTTTTTTTTTTTTTTTCTACACACACCATTTCTACTACACATACCAAATGAAAGTAGCCAAATAACCTCCCGTTACTAGAAAAACATACTTAATTAGTGGCTTTTAATAAAACAGTCATGGGTAAATCAAGTCTATTCATTTAATTCAGAAAATGTGGCTGATCTTCCATTTACATCTGCACTGTTTAACAAAAGACAAAATGTAAATTTTAGAACATTTAATTACAAGTATCACATTGAATCACATTTTGGTTCAAACGTGGTGATGTGAAGCATTTTTACATGTTTGGAACAAAATCAGGTTGGTTTTACGGTTTGGGGATGTGTGTTTGCCAAATATTCAGTTTGCAAAAAACAGTCCAGTTATTGTCAAAAAACATCAAAAACTCCCAAGGCACTTTTTAAAAAAATTTACTTTGCTTTTTTTATTGCCAAGACAATAAATACGCCTTTATTGTCTTGGCATAGTCACGTGGACATCAGCGGGGATTAAAAACCAAAGGAAGCGTCTGGTGTTTGTTACTCATATGAGGTGAAGATTTGCCTTTTCTGTCAAAATGTAACATGGTAAAATAATCTGTCAATCACAGAACATGTGGAGGTGACGGGTGTGCCAAGAAATGTTGCACCTGCAGATGGTACCGAAGAAGCTCAGTTTTACAGTCTGAACACTTAAAAAAATAAAATAAAGTGACCAACTGTGATTCCAGAAGAAGGTGGAGAACGTAGAAGTGTCGACGTGCTGGCCCGTTTTATTCCTCCTGTGTTTTTGTGTCATCTGTAACATTTACCAAAATGTTGAGCCAAATTGCACATGGCTGAGCAACATCAGGTCGTTTTAGTGTGAAGCTGCACGTTGTGTTGAAATATGAAGTAGCTGCCTGTGGGTGGAGTCTCCTTTACGTATCCCACATTAAGGGATTTGACTCCATTTATGTCGTCATGTTTAATTAAGAAGACCCCTAGTTCATCATCGATAACTAGTTCAGATGTGTAATAGCTGGTTATGATGCTGCATAATGTACATGGAAGTGTTCGATGTTAAGATGTTGCTGTACATTAATAACCGCTTAACGTCTGCATAATAACTATCAATGTGAGTTATAAACCATTTATTACATATAAGTTAATGATGACTAGGTGAGCTCACGTTTTCCTCTGACTTTGACACAGTCTTATTGTTTCCTTCTTTACATTTAGCAGCAATTTTGAGTTTTTCCGGGTGATTTGTCCTCGTCCGGGCATAAGGAATGATAAACGGATCAGTTCTGTATCTGTCTGCCGACGGCTGCTTGTGATGGTTTGACCACAATAAACTCACCATGGGCTTCAGACAAACTGAAAGCAATGTCTACGGCAGCTTGATTTAATCCTGGTGCATGAAAATGTGTAAAAAGTAAACCGAACAACAGAAAAACATGCAGGTTTTTGGAATGTGTACAGATGAGGTCAGATTTAATACAAGTAATTAATCATTTTGATGGAGACTATGAGTGCGAGGCCTGGACTATTTCCTGCCTGTCATCCCCACTCGCTTCATTCTGTATTGTTATAAAGGTTTAAATAAATCCCTCAAAATATCATCATGAAACTATAACGGTGGTAAGTTCTTCAGCAGGCGTATGGGTAGCAAAACTTTACGCCTCCTTGGTTCACATACGTTGTAGTTGCATGTAATTGTATTTCAGGAGCTTAGGGGTGATTTTGCAAAAATTAAATCAATCCATAAATAATTTGTGGTGTTGAGCAGATAAGATATAGTGACATTAACAGGAATAATCACAGAATTAATATGAGTTTGAAATGTTAGGTTTAATTATTTTGTTGCGAGTATATGAGTTTGTACTTTTGGTTTATGTCTGTAATGTTTATTCTTGTTTCTTCCTTTTTAAAAAAAATGTAGTTTCCCCTTTACATTGGTTTTTTTTCTTTTGTTCCAGTTGGGTTTTTTTTTCCATGCTTTGTCTTCTACATATTTTTTTTTCTTGTTTCAGCTTTTCTGTCTTTTTTGTGCATGTTTGCTTCACGTTATTTTCTTGTTTCATCTTACACTCTTTATTTTCTTGCACTCTTTTCTTTTGTCTCTCCTCTGTCCACGAACCCCGACCGGCCCAGGCAGATGGCCGCCTACCCTGAGCCGCTGGTCCTGCTGGAGGTTTTTCTCTTCCGTAATCTTTGTCTTATGATTGGGCTGTACAAATACAATTGAATTGGAAAAAAACATTTTTCTTCATTGTTTTGTCTTTTACGTTGTGTTTGTTCTGTCACCTTTTACGTCTTTTTTGCCTTTTGTTCTGTCTTTTAGATCGTTTTACTTTTTTGTTCATGTAGAAATGTAGACGAGAAATCTTTTTGTTGTTAACTAATTCCCGTCATATGCCTTGAAACTAAAGTAACCAGCCTGTTTTTGAGATGGAAGCAGCAGAAAGTACAAATACTTACATTAAAATGAAGAAGAACGGGTACTAAAAGTGGTGTATAAATATTTTAAATATCTGTTAGATTTCAGATTAACCTGAAAACTGCACAAACCTCTGACCAGATGAAAACCTGTTAAACTGCAACTTTTAACCTTAACACGTCACTAAAACGTATCTGCAGATTTTTGTTGCTGCTCGACGTCGTCGCTCTGTCTCTTCTGGCTAATCTTAGCGTCCCTCCTCCTCTTGCTTTGAGACTTATTAAGGCAGCTGTTGGTGTAAACGGCCGTTTGGCATTAGAAACCGGTTTGAGCCGCACAGCCGAGCCTCCGCACTCTCGCCAGATCAGCTTTCACAGCCTTGTGTCTGAAAGAGCTGACAGAGGAACTCCTCAGGAAGCCACACGGTATTTCTGTCTTCCTGTTTCTTGGAAGTACAGACCGTTGAAAGGCTGCATGTTTTCATAGCCGCGGGTTTCACTTTAATTCACATGACAGAAACGCACACAGATGTGAAACTACCAAGAGAATAAGGAGACCGTCAGATCCACATGAAAAGGGATGTAACATCTGATATACACCGTCCAAAGGAAATACACAGATCTGACCAAATCCTTCAGTCTCCTGAACACATCGAGGACTACAGGGTTTCAAAAGTGTGAGCCCCCTCTTCAGATAGTCATTAGTAAAGTGGACATGGAGTTGGTGCGGACACACGAACGTCCGAGTGTACATCTGGAGTGAAAGATGGAGTGGTTTCAGAACAGATGCAGTCTATAAAAAGAGGCCGAGTCCACTCTCCTTTAGATGCTGCACATGCTGACGCTCTCATGTGTCAGTCTGAGGAGCTGGATTACACACAAAGATGAAAAATGGCTGGATTCACTGGGAAAAGCTTGGCTCAGTGGTTGGAGGCTGTGGTGAACAGGTGCACGCTGAAGAGGTTGGACGACATCACGGACAACTCGGGACTATCCTTACTCATTGAGCTTGACCGTGACCTTTGACCTATCCAACTTAAAAGTAAATCATTTGAGATATCCATCCAAGTGATATTCCCACAAAGTAAAAATGCATCCGGGGGTTGGCGAGTTGTCCTGCGGATACAGTCGCAGACACACACGGGTGAAAATGCGCTGCTTTGCTGGTGTGCGTTTTAGCAACAAACAGCCGAATAACATGGCCAAGGTTCAAAATGAACGGTACGATGTGTGTGACTGACATGATGTGAAGCAACATGTGCAGTTATAGTGAATTGTTACGTTGGCTTGTTGGAGCTGCTCCGACTTCCTGGGTTGGAATTCTGATTTCAGAAAATGTCACCTCGGAACGAGAAATTCTTACACCTGAGTGTAAGTAGAACACACCTTTGACAACCTCTTAACTTAAAAGCCCAGAACAGACAAATGAGGGAGATTTTCAGTTGGGTGAAATATGTAAGTTCACCACTAGAGGCCACTAAACATCACGCCTCGTAACACCTCGTAAACCCCGGGTCGCACAGTAACCACAGACGCAGACCACATGTTTGTCATGATGTTAGTTTTATTGCCGTTGGTTTAGTCAGAGATGAGCACAGTTATCACAGTGACTTTCACCATGCAGACCCTCACAGGGGTCAAAGGTCAACAGAACATGGGCGACACCGCTCGGACTCGACCATAACTCCTTCATCATCACCCACAGACGACACAGCAGGTGTTTGGCTGGTGATTCGTCAACGTCGAGCCCTGACTGTTGCTAACGCAGCTCTCTCTTCATGGCCTACGTTAGCTGTCAGCTAGCTGATCGTCTACGCTACGGTTAATCAGTGGAAGACTGTGTTTACAGGAAGTCACGCCGACACACGGATACAGTAATGGAATGAAACACCACGTCGCTGCGTTCGGGCTGGAAACAGTCGCTGAGCCACATCGCGTCTGTCGAGGGCAGGTTTCTCTAGTCTTAGCTTTGTTCACATTGTCTCACAAATCACTTGTTTTTCTTAATTTTCACCTGATATTCCGACGCCAAACAAATGTTTTACCATCGTTTCTCGTCAACTTTTTGATTTTTGGCGAAGATGTTTGCTGACGATGCTGTGCTTTATTTAGATGTTACTTTAGAGCAATATTTTACAAAAACATTTCACAGGTTTGCTATTTTTTAATCATTTTTCTGACCAATTAGCAGTCAGTGCTACACCTGTATTGATTTATTTTGTCCATTTAAAAGCATCGACTCTGACGTCAACTCAATTTGTTGAGTTTAACATAGTTCATATTGTGCATTACTATAAAAGAGTACAATCTGATTATTTACTCTTTTTTTGTGAACAAAAACTTCCAATAAAGCGTCTGATTGTTCAGCTGATGGACTCCAGTTTCTGTTTCCAGCCTTAAATACAATGTGATTTCCCGCCAGAGGAGAGCGCCCCCTGAGGGCCCCATCAGACATCAGACCTGAGGACGGCTTCCTACGCAGCTAAGTGGATCATTGATGTATTAAGCAGAAATGGTGTTTATGTAGCACCAAACCATAACCAGGCCTGCTGGATGACGAAAACAACAACAAAGTTGTTCCGTCATCGTACACTCACTAAATACTGGCAACGACACAGGACGTGAAACTAGGAGAATCCTCGGCAGTGAAACAAAGCTAAAATGAAAACGCTGGCTCAGATGATTTCTGATGATTCGAGGAAACCCAGACGCTCTCCTGTGAGGGAAACGAGCGGATGGTGAAGTTTGTTCGACAGTATCGATTATCAAAACCTGCAGTGAACGGCCAGACAGACAGAAAAAAAACAGCAGATTTCACATTAGTCAAAGTACTTTTTTGCATCCTTTAAAATCTCCACATTTTTGTAATAGTAAAGCAATGCAGGGGTCGAGTTTCACCCGTTCAAGTTGCAAAAGTGATGTTTACAACTTGACGATTAACTTAACGTGATCATATATGTTCACGTTCTTGTTTATATGGCTTTTATGGTGCTTTGTAAATTGCAGTGAGTAGCGATGTTTCTGTTGTTGAATTTTTAGAATAACCTTAATCAAGATTTAAATGCAGTACGTACAGTAGTACTCCTGTCAACAGCCTGACGTTTGTACTTATATCAAATGTTTTAAAGTATGACACGTCTATCATTTATTCCTGGACTGTTTTATTTGGCAGCCTGTCGGTGGCGTCGTATCTGTTTACTTGGTATTTCTTGAATCCAGATATTTTTATGGTCAACTTTGTCAAAAAAAAATCTATAAAAGTATGTTTCTGAAAATCTGGGTGCTAGAACCAATATTCCACTGTTTGGACTCAGCTTTACTCATGTCGTCTACCCGCTCAGTAGTAATATTGTTGTGGGAGTCTGTTGTCTTTGGCCAATGTCAACCTGATAAGCACCGTTCACCAGCTGATCTTTGACCTTCTGGAGGCGGCGGCCTTGCATAGACTGACGAGCTGTGGCGTCGGCCAAACTTCCACAGCTGAAATGTGCACAGCCCACTGGAAACGGGTTTGTTCCACTCGAATTAAACGACATGACGTGGAGATACGTCTATGACTTCGATAGGAATGAAAGTTTAGTTTGTGTTATTGAGTCAGGGCTCTGCAACTCGCGGCTCCAGGGCCACATGCGAGATACTGCACCTACGGCAAGAAAATGTGTACTTTTTGAGTCTATTACAAAGAAATAAAGCTTTTACATGTTGGTGCTTTTTTTGGCTCAGAGGAACAAGTTCCGCTCGTCGTCTGCGGTTTGTCGTCTGCCTGTCGGACCGTTGAGCACGACGCAGCTCGGCTCTTTGCATAGCGGGTTCAAATCCCCCGGCAGTCGTTTGACAGCACCGGGTCAACCGTTCAGGGACAGACTGACGGTGGACTCGTTCACATTTAAATGCAGATTTTCTGCACTGGAGGCTGAACAGAACCGGATTTAAGTTCTCAGCGTTTGGCTTATTCATTTTTCTGTGTAAAAATGTTCTATTATGTACATTTTTTTTGTTCAAATCATAGGCACGTTAATCATCAGTTACCTATTATTGGTTCTCGGCGGCCAAAGCTGTTTTTAACCATGAAAGGAGGCTAAAAAAAAAGCAAAAAGGCTCCGTGGACGTGGCACATAAAAATCATCCTGCTACAGCAAAATCTACAGGTGCAGCTTTAAGAACCACAGAGCAGAAACTAACAACCAAAAAAGGCGTAGTTACAGATTTTAATGATGATAAACTGAAATTTGGTTTTATTAGTGAACAGGTCCGTGTCAGTCTGTCCCTGGTTCGGAAGAAAAAACATTCATGACCTTAAAAAAATCCATAATAATCATCTTATTCAAAATACAGTAGGTCTGTCACGTGTACAGTGTTGATGAGTCACGTTGGCTGGTTCGAGTCTCACGTCCGTCCAGTTACAGTTTTGGATCAAAGATACTGTCACAACAACGTTGTCTTTTCCGGTGGTTTGTTTGTTTGTTTGTTTGTTTGTTTTTGGCAGAAGAGCACACAGACAAAATGACACGAAACAGCATCTGGTTTTGGTAATGTACATTTCATTTTTTTTTCTTATATTGTGGTGTCTTAAATGGCTGCAGATTCTTATTTGTCACCTTTGACCCTCCCAGGCTCCCGTCCAAACACGACATATTTAAAAAACAAAAAAACCAAAAAAAAAAAAAAAATAGCAATGACGATATAGTTTTAATTTAACGTAGAAAGTTTATTTTTAAAAGATCAGTTTGATTGCGTTTCTATAAAATACTGTCTCGGGTTAGTTTTCAGTGAAATAAAATCATTAGTGGCACTTTAGTCACAACAGTCACGTCGAAAATGATCTAATAGTTTCTAATAACGGCTACTGTGTTAATAATCTGTATATCAGTGTTAACACATACTTTAATCTGGTTTATATTAGTGAACCTTGACCTCTGCCACCAGACCAGCCAGTCAACCGAATACAGCCTGTTTTTATGAAAAAGAAATGATTCAATTCTTATAAATTATATCTGTGGTGTTTTAAAAGCACACGTTTTTTCCTCTTTTTCTTTCTTTCTTATTAGAACAATTTTTTTTTAAAAAAAGGAAAGCGGCGCTTCCTAAAAGTGAGGCGACATAAAAATAATTACATTAATTTAGCTTCATATTATTATCAGCTGATCTTTATTGTGCCTGATGGTGCCAGTTCATTTATTCTTTTGTTCATTTTTGCTGATTTTTGTTCCTTTTTTCCATAATATTTGTGCAGCTGTTTGTTCATTTAAAAAAAAAAAAAAGTTATTTGATACATTTTTGTGAATTTTTCTGGCTCATTTCAAAATTTTCGATTCATTTTCTTGTTTCGTATTTTGTTCATTTGTTTGAGTAATTTGTGGATTACTCATGTTGTGAAATATTTGTCAAATTTTTTAATCCATCTTCAAACAATTTATTATGTTAGTCATTTTTGTGACTTTTTTGTTAATTTCCTTGATTTTATTGCTTTTTCCTCCCAGTTTGTTATTTTGCTCATTTTTGATTATTGTTGTTCATTTTGTAGAATTTTATAAATTTTTACAAACATTTGTTGATTTTTGTGGAATATTTTTCTCATGATATGTTTATTTTTATT
>JAQQAE010019618.1:0-10882 GCA_029823295.1 Pseudamia nigra | reverse complement strand
CGACTAATACACGTTTTTTTCTTCTTCATTATGCATTTTTTGGCTTGTGCGACTAACATACCGGAGCGACATATCACACGTAAAATACAGTAATTGCAAAACACAGGTGACCATGGTCCCAAATATGCAATTTCCTTTCATTTATTTTTGTCCATATTTAAAATGCTTCATTAACAAACTTTTAAATATCTTTACACTGCTGCAGCGTAGAAAAGACAAAAACAGAGGCTTCCCTTATAATTTACATGCAGTTCACCAACCAAAAGCATCTTATTTGGGACTCAAAGAATTTTTTTATTACAAATAAAGTGGTACCTCGCTGTAAGAACACTTCCCCCTATGAAATATTAGTTTGACTTTACAAATGTTAACATGGGGAAAACTCGTCCCACTGTAAAAGCTTCGCTGTAAGAGCATCACACTGGATGGAATTCATTTCGTACAGCGAGGTACCACTATATCTTTATTGAAATTTTTACATTTTAATATAACAAAAGACTCAGCAGAACAAAATCAAAACCCAACACCTGGTCTGTATGAAAAATAAAAATGACAAAATAAGTGAGGAAATTGGTCCAAGACAAAGTAAGCAGTGACAGCTGAGGCGACCAGTGACCCATCAAAGGTTTTCAGTCAGAATACTCGAAAATATCAAAGTAACTGACAAGTCCAGGTAACAGAAGGGACTCAAAGAATATTTTTTTAAAAGTATTGTAAATAATTTTGATTACAGTAAAAAAAGGGAATCAATGTAAGAGAAACAGTATAAACTGTATTTTTAGTATCTCAGTGTACAATAGAATGAGACGTCACCACAATACTCGTGGCCACAATATGTAACTACAACTAATTAATTTGAAAGTCACAGGACGTGTCATTATGAAGTGGTTATTTCTGACTTTACAACAGGATTAATATTTGCAGTTACTCACTGTGGCCACTAGAGCACAAAATATTCAGATAAAATTTTAGTAGTACAGTATTACCCGGGCTACGAGTTTAATTCGTTCTAGGATCGAGCTCATAAAGCGGAAAACTCGTGACCCGGAACCGGTTTTCCCATAAGAACACAGGAAAAACCAATTAATCCGTTCCAAGACCCAAGAAAACTCCCATACACATATATGTATATATATATGCATGTGTGTATATATATATACGACCAGTGTGCACCTTGTCAGGGTGTTTTTTTTCTATGAACCCCAGAACACTTCATAGTGCCACAACATCGCAAACAATTTTACCCACAATCCGATTTTTTGCACATGAGCCGGTTACAAAAATTTGCATCATTTCCCCCTCGTAACCTGAGAAAATCGTAAGCCAACGCGTCCGTAAACCGGGGAACCACTGTGCTGAATTTTCACTCCGTACAACTAGTTAATTTTGATAAAACATTGATGGTTTTACTCTACAGATTATTTATCGAGTCTATTTAACTCGTTGCCTTGTCTCTTCCTACGCTAACCTTTCAATGCACAACGGAAACGGTCAGACAACTGTCAAAATCAGAAATTTGGAACAAATACTGAGAAAGGAAAAGACTATTTGCGGCATTGGGCTCCGTCTCCCGTCTGACCGGAGGTACAGGCTCCCTACCCAGAGCTTCTTCTTCTTCTCCTCCTTTCGGCTGCTCCCCTTAGGAGGCGCCACAGCTTCCTACCCAGAGCTTCTTCTTCTCCTCCTCCTTCCGGCTGCTCCCTGAGGAGGCGCCACAGCTTCCTACCCAGAGCAAAGTGTGATAAATCTCAACTCTCTTTTGTCCCAAGTGCAATGAAAGCAGTCAACCAACCAGCTGATTCTTTTGTGACTTTGTAAGCAGCACTGAATTCATTCTGTTGTGCATTTATCATCATCAATTTTCCATTAGACTCTTTTAAAAACACGTATTTGTGGCTGAATTTAACAGAAAGTAAAGATCTGAAATGAAAAAACACTGGACTATTAGTACTTTTAGTTTAAGGTACTTTTTTGTTCCTCTTTGACTAAAAGTGACATTTAAAAAACAACACCCAAAACCGGGAGCAACTTTTACTAACTTTATGTCTGACATGTTAATTACGTAGAAACAGTTCAATACAGTATTGAGTTTAATACAGTACACGTGGATGCAATAAATCACACATGTATCAGTTTGATTGAACACATTTATAAACTGGAGGCAACTCGTCCAACAGGGCTGTTTATTCATCCACAAACCTTTTTGTAATATGTAATTAATTTCTAAACACTGTAGACACATGGAAACGATGTGACACATAACATTTTATTCATGCTTATTTATGAAAAGTGTAATAATTTTCCATGATGGGTGAACGAATGTGGATCAGCCGTATCATCTAACTACTTGACTGTGAAAACATACGTATAGCGTTTGGAATCCTGAGTTTATCTTGGAAAGATCATGAGTTCAGAAAAAAGAAGACACAGTGGTACCTCGCTGTACCAACGAAATATTCACTGTACGAAAAAATTTTCGTACAGTGAATAGTAGCCTCAGACATGGGTAAACAAAAGCCGACAAAATGTGTCTCAGCCCACGAGTACGACACAGTGGGCATCAGCCTCGTCGTAAGTCAAGGTAAGAAAACATTCTGAATCATTTCTATAACCACTGTAATTTCATGCTTCCTTTTCATATAATTAACATAACTTCCTCTTCATATAATAATAATAATGAATAAATGTGCACGTACAGGTGTGTAATATACAGTTTATATGGGTCCCGGAACAGATTAATTTGAATTTACATATATTAATATGGGGAAAACCTGTCCCGCTGTAAGAGCGTCACGCTGGAACGGATTAATTTTGTACAGCGAGGTGCCGGTGTATGCCGAATCCAGAACTCGCATTCATCAGGATACAACTTTTTATCTTATACATCTGATTCAATAAATCTGATTGAAGTGTACTGAATGTACAAGAAATCATCTGCACATGGATGGTGGCCACGTTTCTGCTGCTCCAGTACGACGCTGTGCAGACGAGTCACTGATCCAGATCATGTTTGTTGGTAGTGTCTCTGTCTGGGCATTTTCATGTTGATTAGCCAATTATTAATGCTATTGATTATGCATGAATTATGATAACCTACTTCAGGAAGTGTTTTTATTACTCTTTAGGCATAAAAAAAAAATCACAATTTTTTTAAACACATTTTTCAAGGAGTTGGTGACATGTCCACTAGGATGGGCAACGTGCATTTGAACAACTGATGAAATATGTTTGTAAGAAAACAATTAATAACAAAAAATATTGTAAACTCTATAAAACATATTTTTTTTATCTTTACCATTGTGTTCACATATTTTTAACATATTCCAAAACTGCTAAATGTATTGCAAAAACATTTAACCAAAGAAAAATGAACTTTTTTGAAGCACAGTCTAAATAACTGCAGCTGCTACTGCGACATATCAGCCGACGGCTCGGACACACGTTCTTTCTTTCAAATGTACTTCAGTACATCGGCACCGTGCGTCTTCACTGGAAACTGTACGGAAATTGGCAAAGCACTGCATGCAGAAGTATTTTGTTTTTCGTGTACGGGCAGCGTCGTGGAATCGGTTCACATATTTGGCTTTGGTGAGTTGGGGCCAGTGGTCTCCGGAACCAAACTTCATCTCAGGGTTGGGCTTGCACACTGCTCTGCGCTTCGAAGGAGGTGGGGTGGCACCGGGTCTTCCTCGTCTTGGCGTCTGGATGGAAGTTGCATGTATTAGCGCACGAGCTACAGACGCCTTGAAAATGCAGAAGATCCTTCTTTTCCGATCTGCTCCTTCTGTAGATGAGCCAGGCATTCACAGCGGTCACGTCCACCAAGTGGAAGAACACTTGGACGTACCAGCGTTTGTTTTTACGTCTGTGGGGGTACATGGCGACACACCGATCTGCGAGCTCGACCCCTCCCATCTGCTGATTGGACAGCTTCACAAACAGTGGCCTCTGGATGTCGAGCATCTTTTTTTCTTTCTTGCTCCATTTCTGGGCCAAATCTGCTGGGGACTGGCCAACGCAGGAAGAGGCCATGTGAATCACCGAACTATCCCGCCAGAGTGTGACAGCGATGTTTTCAGCATTGGTGACAACAGAGCAAGATCCTCTTCCTTCTTCTGTGAGTGTCTTTTCACTTTTCAGCTTCAGCTGTGCTGCCTGGAGAAACACCTGGTGGTTCTTTGGTTGTATGTCGTCACAGAGGCGCATGACGACATCTGCAGCCAATCCCAGTCCGCTGACCGGACCACGCCCAGCCACACCCTGATACACTTCGAATCTGTGCACGTATCCCCAGGGTTTGGGTTTCTTTGGGATGTACTGCTCGAGAGACAAATGCCCCTTGAATGGAACGATCTGTTCATCAATCGATTGGAATTCTTCAAGATCCACTGCTGAACCGAAGGTTTTTATGAGTGTATCCAACACTGGCCTGATTTTAAAGAGCTTATTAACGTTTCCTGGCTCCTGTGAATAATTATCAATGAAGTGAATGTACCTCAGAATCTGCTCAAATCTTTTCAGCGACATGGCATTTGCTATCAAATCAAGACGCAGCCCTTCCTCTGACGACCAGTACGTTCTTGATCTCCGGTATGTGAGGTATGACGTGACCAAATTAATCCCTAGAAACTGCTTCATTTCACCATTTGTAAAGGCCAGATATTCTTTTCCTTTTTGCAGAGGTTTGATTTGAGCATCAGATCTCATCCATGATTTCATCCATCAGATCTTCAGGAAATAGATGCATGAAGAAATCCCTCAATAGTCACTTTCCACTCTCCTAAAAACAGAGGCAGGTCTCCCTCAAACTCGTTGTCTTTGCTTTTCCAGACATGTCTGCTCTTTTTTGTGTGCTTGAGCTTTGTCAGGTGGGACAGCCTCAGCTCCCGCATCTTCCTCATCATCCTCATCTTCCTCATCATCCTCAGCTTCACCGTCACTACTGCTGCCATTTGCTAATTCCCTTTTTTCTGGTACCATGCATCATCACTGCCACTGACATCATCCTCACTTGAGTCAGACGGTATTTGCTCGACTATCCTGTAGGCTTTGCTAGCATGCTCTGCACCTGACCTCCACAAAACATAAGGACAAGGATCATTACTCTCATGTCAGGACTAAAATCCAGAAAATATTTCTATAATAAAAACTAAATTGATTTGCAGCCAAAAAGTTACCGCGGATGAAGCATTTTCAAAAACAACAAAGTTGCAGCAATACTATAAATTGTAGTCAAAATATAGCTAGCGATGCACGACGTCCGATTTAGTGGACACATGATCAATCACCAATTCCTCAAATCACAAAATCAATTCTTGGATATTTTAACAGTTATATTCCTCCTTAGTTGTTGCTTGATGTCCCAATATTTTTTTACCTGCACAGGTCTCCTAGAATAGAAGGAATGGACACATATTCCTCCCTCGCAAGGTGCATCTGCACTTCTGTCGGCCATCTTGTTTTAGGGAGTTTTTTTTTTTGTACTTATAAAAGCTGACGAGTGGGTGGCGGCGTATGACATGACACACTAGTTTCCACGGTAGTGACTGTGACATTAAGACTCATTCATACAGGAGAAAACACCCTTTGAATGTCTGTCCCTCAAAGGGTTCAGAAAAATGTCAAAAACCACCCTGATCCAGAATCCACATACAACGTAAAATTAATCTATGTTAGAATCATTTTGTGACAACTTGGGAGTCAGCAGCGGCTGTGAAAAAAATACATTTTCAAAACTGAAATAACTGATGTTTGTTTGAGGTTTACATTTTTAAAATTGATTTGTTCATTTTGCTAAGAAGTCGGATAATTTAAACATTCAGTTCAATAGTTACAGTTAACAACCAACTATCACAGTCAATTTCCAACATTGTCATTTTTTTGTTATGCACACACATCCTTTTGTCGTATCAGCCTTTAAAATCCACTGTGGGCTGACGTGCTGCAACTTTTCCCACATTTATTTGCCAACACAGAAATATGTCAATTGTTCTTCTGCAGTGAACAGAGGAAGTCATTTTCAGTCGTTCTCCTTCAGCGTTTGGATGGACCGAAGTCGTCACTCACGTTCATCTCAATCTAAACTTGGCTCAGGTTGAACTGGACACACATGCTTTGGTAGTTTTTGTACAGCATTTTAGTCTTATTTGTTTTAATTGTTTTATTTTAGGGCTAGGCTCAGCAACAGTATGTGCTCAAAGAATGAGGTTCATTCTTTGACTGATTCATTGCGCCACAGTCCAATCGTTATGCTCCCTAGCAAATTGAAGCCTTTTTTTTTCCGGGTTAGCCTCACTGATTAGTGGTTTTCTTGGGGCGACACAGCTGTTCAGTCCCAATCCCTTGAGTTCCCTTCGCACTGTGCATGTGGAAATGCTCCTACTGTATTTGCTTACTTAAATCCAGGTGGCGACTTTTTTTTATTTTTGGCCAGGCACCGCATTTCTACAGAGCAACGGACCCCACACCTGAGCTCTATGGTTGCATTCTAGACACTGCTTGCATTTCATCCAAAGCTCTCCTTAGTACGGTGACCGGTCGCTTTATTGATGCAATTTGTACCTCGAGAAGCAGGGTGTCCAGGGATAAGGTGTTTTTTCCCCATTCTTTTTCAAAAGCCCCATCACCCGGTCCAACACTGGTATTGTGTCAGTTTCATGTTATTCTTGGGTCATTTTTTAGATGCTGGTACTCCCGTGTGGACTCTCATGAGTATTTAAATGTGATTTACTGCTAAACCCATCACCACATTCTGTAAATGTGAAAGGTTCAGCTCCCGTGTGAGTTCTCATGTGTACATTTAACTGGGATTTTTGAATAAACGCTGTTCCGCATTCTAAACATTTGAAAGGTTTTTCTCCTGTATGGAGTCTCATGTGTCTGTTTAAGTGTGATTTTCGAACAAACCCTGTATCGCATTCTGAACAGTTAAAAGGTTTTTCCCCTGTGTGGATTGTTATGTGAGCATTTAAACTTGACATTTCCGTAAATGCTTTGTCACATCCTGAGCATGTAAACGGTTTTTCTCCCGTGTGGATCCTCATGTGTCTATTTAAATGTGATTTATTGTTGAAAGGTTTACCACATTCTGTACATGTGAAAGGTTTGTCTCCGGTGTGCATTCTCATGTGAGTATTTAAATGTGATTTTTCCTTAAACCCTGTACCACATTCTGAGCATGTGAACGGTTTTTCTCCTGTGTGAGTTCTCATGTGTCTATCTAAATGTGATTTTTGAACAAATGCTGTACCGCATTCTAAACATTTGAAAGGTTTTTCACCCGTGTGGATTCTCATGTGTCTATTTAAGTGTGATTTTCGAATAAACCCTGTATCACATTCTGAACATGTCAAAGGTTTTTCTCCTGTGTGCAGTGTTATGTGAGCATTTAAACTTGAGATTTCTGTAAACACTTTACTACATCCTGAACATGAGAAAGGTTTTTCTCCTGTGTGGATTCTCGTGTGTCTAATTAAATGTGACTTTTGAATAAATGCTGTACTACATTCTAAACATTTGAAAGGTTTTTCTCCCGTGTGGATTCTCGTGTGTTTAGTTAAAAGTGATTTTCGAACAAATGCTGTATCACATTCTGAACACCTGTAAGGTTTTTCTCCTGTGTGAACTGTTATGTGAGCATTTAAACTTGATTTCTCCTTAAACGCCGTGCCACATTCCAAACACTTGAAAGGTTTTTCTCCTGTGTGGATCCTCATGTGACTATTTAAATGTGATTTTCGAACAAACGCTGTACCACATACTAAACATGTAAAAGGTTTTTCTCCTCTGTGGATTCTCATGTGAGCATTTAAACTTGATTTCTCCTTAAACGCTGTACCACATTCTAAACACGTGAAAGGTCTTTCTCCTGTGTGGATTCTCATGTGTACGTTTAAATGAGTTTTTTGACTAAACCTAGTACCACATTCTGAACATTTGAAAGGCTTTTCTCCTGTGTGGATTCGTATGTGTGTCTTCAAATCTGAATGCCTTTTGCATGTGTATCCACACTCAGAGCAGTTGTATGGTTTCTTTTGACCTTCCTCGTCTCTTACGAAGTCATTATTCTTGCGGATGTTTCTGTGTTTGTCTGTGACATGTGTGTCTACTACACAACCAGTGTGACTTTCAGTGATTCCCTTCTGGGCTGATGTTGTAGCTTGTACAAAACAACCACACAGTCCGTCTCTTCTAGTGTCCATGTGTGTGTCTATAAAACTCTTGTCATCATCGGAGTTTCTTCTGTTCTTGGAAAATGTAAGTCCTGAGTCTGGGGCAGCTCTTCTGTTTAAGTCCTTCGTGTGGACTCTGTTCCTGTCTGGTTCTGCTCTTCCACAGTTCTCTCCATTCTCTTGTATTTCAGTGCTGTCAGTTGACCTGCCGCCAGGAGACTTTGTCTTGTTGTTGACATGTGACTCGGGCGTACTGCTGTCTGTCCAATCGTCACTGTCGTCCGTGTCCTCAGAGTCTTCAGTTTGCTCATCAGTATGTGCATGTAAACGTCCTCCAAAGTCCCCCCCACCAGGTTCCTCTATGTTCTCCTCAGTTTGTCTCTGATCTTCACTCTTCACAGTTACATGAATGAATGGGAACATGTTGAGCTCAGCCTCCTCCAGACACTGACTGATGCTCAGTTCCTCCGGTTCCTCTTTAATGTGGGGGGGCTCTGGGTCCTCCTCGTTGGGACTGGGGCTCCAGTCCTGCTCGTCACTGGGAACCTCTTCTTTAATGTGCATCAACTGCTGAACTTCTGCACACACACGGAAACATTCATCTTCAAATGATTGTGGACTTTTTCAAAGTGTAAATAATGTAGAACCATAATGCAGCGATGTAATCGAGTATGTAAAAATATCTTTTATCTCCATTTCGGCGCCTCACCCTGCAGAACATGCAGACAGATATGTGATTTCTGGTTTGTGCAGATGGTTCATTACCTTGGTCCATGTTGGGGGGAGGTGGATCCTCTTACGTTCCAAGATGTCAGAGTGAGACCTGTCGTCTGATGCTGCGTAAAAGGAAGAGGGAATATCAGACAACTAGCAAAAAAAAGATGTGAGGCCTGTGGGAGAGTGTGAGTATGACAGGAATAACATAAGTGAAATAAAACCGGAACCAAATAAACACCCTTCTCTCGATAAACATTGTGTAATTATCACCGATTGTTCTTCGTAGAAGGTACGTTTGTAAACACACACACAGACGTCCTTTAAGGAAGAGAAACATTCCCAGCAGAACCAACGGCTGCGAGTAGACGCTCATCTACCTCAACCGGTTGGGTGGACCATGTCGACACGGCGCTGCCCGGCCCGACACGCCGGCACGGCGCTCCCCGGGCTACGGCTATGGCTAACAACATAGCCGGTTCCGGAGTGGAGTTACCTTACAATGGCGGAGGCGAGGACACACAGGACCACGCTGTCGGGTTCTGCAATGAGGAGTTGAGCTGATTCATGCCGATGGTGAGGCGGACTCGTTCCACAGCCGCTAGCTCTAGCTTCCGGGTCATTCTTGTCGAGACCCGGAAGTGACGCATACGTGACTGAGGCCTAGACACGTCTTTTTTCGTTGAGCCAATTTTTTTTTGCTATGCGGTTCAAATTTTTTGTCGATTTTTTTCCTCGGTGTCCGAATTTTTTGTTGTCAGAAGCGTTCGTTGTCCAGGTCACCACTGTAAAACAGTCTGCAAATATTTCACATCTAAAACTACGAAAACTGACGACCCATACGTTGCTTTTGATGGACGACTCATAAAGCACTTTAAATACTTCGGTGTTACGACGGATGGGAATTCGACTTTCCAGAAACATGTCGGTACAATATTAACCAAAGTCAAGCTCAATTTGAATAATCTGAACAGCATCAGGCATCAAATACCCGCATCTGCTGCAAAACTGTTTTTGCATGCCATGATTGATTGATTGATTGATTCTTAATGATCCCACAAAAAGGGAAAATTCACAGCTGTTCTACTGTGTAACCGCCTGGTCCCGAGTGGGGTGATCGCCCCGACGCCAGTGTACCCCTCGAAACGCAAAGTTTAAAAACACAAAATAAAAAAACCACTGGAACATTCTAAAGAAACATAATCGCCTACGGTTTGAAAACTGCAGATTTTATTCAGAGGTACGCCTGATGGGCTGGCACCCCTGAACTCACCGGACAGCGGTGGATCTGCGCGGATCAGAACCAGAGCATCCACAAGGGGAGGCTGGGTGCCAAAGATTCACAAAATCTGCTTTTTCTGAAAAAGCTGTTGTATCTGTATTTTACTCTGTTAATTGCTTCGATGTAATGTCCTATTTTCTATCTTGTATTTCTGTCGTGTTTACTTGCAGGGACGGCAGATGCAAATTAGCCATTTGCCAACATAGGTGCAATTGTGTATTTCACAATGTCCCTGTTAAATAAACAGTAAAATGAAATGGATGAAAATCCACGATCAGCTCCAGGATCTTCACGCTGCACTGGATTCCACCGTTGTCGAGGTGACGGAGGTGAGTACGGACCGAACTCCTGAGATTCCTCGGGCCTGTGACAATAACTTGCGTTTTATTTTCGTTCAGTAGGAGGAAGTTGGAAGTGAACCAGGCCTTAACGCCTGTGAGACGAGCATGAAGTTTTGTTAATCGAAGTTTAGAGCGACAGCTTGGATGTGGTCCAGTCTGGAGGAACCGGTGTTCGATGATCCGGGTTGTTCAGTGAGGCTGATGCAGAAGTAAGCAACTCTAGGATGTAATTCCACCGCTTGGCCACTAGGGAACCAATCATCCTGCTCCAAGAAGACTGCTATCAGACACTAACCAAATACATTTTTTTCATGGTTCATCATGGTCTCAAACGTTTTATTTGGATCCTTTAATAAGTAACATGATGATCCATC
>JAQQAE010019616.1:0-10883 GCA_029823295.1 Pseudamia nigra | reverse complement strand
ATTGAGGGGAGGAGCTAATCAGTGAAATCACCTGCTTTAGTGACTGGTTGGAGAGAAAACCTGCAGGGTCTCGGCCTGCACGGCACAAGTATGACACCTGTGATGTAAAATTTAAAGCATCACAAGTTACAACCAATCATATTCAACCTAAAATTAGATCTGACCCAGGAATCAAGTGCCATTTTTTCAGAAATTGTCCATAAAAGTTATTGTGTTTTCCAATGGCTCAAAATATGATCACCAGTTAGTTTGATGTTGACTTGTGTTTCAACCAATGAAAGAGTTTTCTGATGAAATGTGGGCAGGTGCAATGCCTTTCAGAGCAGGTGAAAAAACAAGGACAATTCATATCAGCACACTTTATTGTGTCGACATCGTTACAAATGTGTTAATTAATTTCATACCTCTTAATCCTCACAAGGGTTGCAGAAGGGGTCAGGTTACATCGTCGACAAGTTGCAGTTTGTTTCAGAGCTGACCATAGACTGGATATATTAGGGGCTGATATATACAGTGAGTGTTCACAGTTTTTTTGCAGTTGCTTAAACACATTGGTCAATACTGAAGCCACGTTTTCCAAACTCATCACACAGTCTGCATCGTCAACATGCATCCTGACCAAACAGTTCTTCTCACCTCCAAAACTCAGTTAAACCAACAAAACTCTTCATACATGTCTTAACATCAGCACATTCTTTCAAACACTGCTCACTCAAAAGCAAAAAAAAAAACAAAAACAAAACACTAACAACAGGGAGCATCTGTGTCAAAAAATAATGAAATGCTCTCTTTGAAGTTTGATTTATCACATAAATCAGTTATTTATTACAGAACATCTTTTGCAGAAATACAGCTGCTTCAATGTTCTTTACAGGCAACATTCATATATATACATATTGTAACATGATATGTAATAATCATACATATTGTAACATAATGTGTAATAATCATACATATTGTAACATTTTAGAAATAAAATAATTGAAAAACATAACATCCTAAGTCCAAAGTGATTATCTTTAACAAGGTTTGCTGAGATTTTCCTGTATATTTTGCATAAATATAAAGAAGAAACATTGTCACCTTTACAGATTTGAATGTTTTGTTTTGAAACAGTGTGTTAACATTTGGAAAATGTGCTGAAACTATTGTGTTTTGCAGCTTGTGGTTTGTGAGAAAAAAGTTCACGAATTTGGAAAATGTGGTCATTGGATGCATTTTGTGTGAACCCAATTAAAAATGATTTAGAGTTTAGTTTACAATGACTTCAGCTTCTCTGATTATGTGAAGGATTTTTGAAGATGTGACTTCAGTACTAATCGATGTCTTTTAGCAACTGAAAAAAATGTAATGTTCTCTTAAAAGTTTTGAGAGCAGTGTGTTAACATTTGAAAAATGTGCTGAAAATATATTAGTGTTTAGCAGATGATGATTTGTGAGTGAGAAAAGAGTTCTTGAATTTTGGAAGATGTGGTCATTGAATTTACAGTATTTTGTGTGCAAGCAATGAAAAATGATTCTCTGATGAGTTAAGTTGAGTTCACATGGACTTCTGCTTTGCTGATTGAGAGTTTTGAATGTGTGACTTCAGTATTAACTGATGCATTTAGCAACTGAAAAAAACCTGTATCAGTCAGACATAATCTGTGCGATGTACATGTAAGTCTTAAGCCTCTGCTGTTTTAAAAGAACAGGTGGAACAACAAAGTGGTGTATCATCTTTTTGAGTTTCAGCCTTGATTTGTGAAGCACAGAGAGATACTGAATTATTAGATTATTATTATGATACATATAAAGTATATAGAAATACAATTGAACCTTTTCGTTCCTGTAGACTTCTGTGCCAGACGACACTGACACGCATGTGGCCTCTGCTGTTGCAGCCACTGACGTGGAAACATCTCATAGATCTAACAGAAGCCCACTGGCAGCTTTCCACTCCCAGCTTTGGAAACACAGGACCAGTAGAGTCTATAAGCTGATCACACATCCTGCTTCTGCTTCACATGGGACTCAGTTTTCAGAGGATGGGCGACTTATCGTGTGTGAGGATGTGACCGCAGTGTGTTTCATTATGAGGACACTGAAGCTGATCGTTGTTTTCACGTTGGTCCTGAACAGTAGCAGCTTTGAACTCCAGGATACCATCCACACCCTGATCGAAGAGAACATCCACCTGCAAGACCAGCTGGAGAACCTCACCAAGGCCCTGCGAGAACTCAAACACATGCTCCTACAGCACGCCAACGGTACCTGCACCTCGAAACAGAAGCAACACTAAAGGTGTCGTCTGAAATTTAGAGCAGCCAATACTTTATTTCCTGCCTGTAGGTATTTATTAATGGACACATTCCAATGTCAAAAAGTGAAACAATAAATAAAAATTAAATTAAACATTTAAATTTGAACCAATTGCAGCAGAAAAAAATGAAATTTGTTTCATGGTCAGCAGCAGTACCCATGTCAGATGTGGCTATGCACAGTTAGAACCAGGATCTACTCTATTTTATGTTGTGTGAAATGTTAAGTGGATCTAAATACATTTTTGACAAACATTTTAAAATATAATGATTGTGTTAAATATTTAGATTGAATCAATCAGGTTAAAGGTCTGTAATACATTTTAATTAATATTCTACAATATTAAATCTACTCATCATGTAATTTTTTTCTGCATCAGTTTATGGTGGAAATGCCTTTATCTAAAATGTTATTTTAGACAAATATATACACACAAAAACAACAAATTTTAGATGACATTTCAAAATATAATGGCCATTCTACAGATTCTTTAAATGAAAGAAAATTCTAATAAATAAATGGAATTTAAAGTTCAGTAAATGACTGAGCAGCTCATTCAAAAACTGACAGAAGTATTCACACAACAAATACATGCATAGTTATTAGTATTTTGCATTTTTGTCTAATTACACCAAATTTGATAATTTTCTTTCTTTTTGGATATGTATGATTTGACAAAATAGGGTCTTAATAGACAGAGATGTAGTACTCAAGTACATTTACTCTATTACATGGACTTTTTACTCTTGATTACATGTGTGAAGAAAACTGGACTTCTTCTCCGTCTGCTACTCCGTGAGTAAAAGTACTGAAGAAAGTAACAACACAAGCAAAAACGAAGGAACTGAGCAAAAACTGAGCAAAAATGGACAAATAGACTTATACAAGAAAAGTAACAAAATAAGCAACAAAATGAGTAAAAATTGACAAAATAATCAAGTAAATTAACAAAATAAGCCAAACAATCAGCAAAATGAACATAATAAGCAACAAAATGAATAAAACTGAACAAAATAACACACAAGAAAAGCAACAAAAATATGAAAATGAGCAGAAATATACAAAATAATTATGTAAATGAACAAAGAAAAAACCAATAACTTATACAAGGAAAGTAAAAAAATGACAAACAAAATGAGCAAAAATTGACAATATAATCAAGTAAATTAACAGAAATGAAAAAAATCTGCAACACAATGAGCAAAACTGAACAAAAGAACAACACAATTATAAAAGAAAAGCAAAAAATGAGTGACAGTGAACAAAAAAGTAAAGAAAATGAACAAAAATTAACGTAATCACTTAGAAAATGAATAAAACTGAACAAAATAACACACAAGAAAAGCAACAAAATGAGGAAAAATGAACAAAATAATTAAGTATATTAACAAAATGAACAAAATTGTGAAGTATCTAAACACAAATGAAAACAATAAGCAACTAAATGAGGGTTTATTCATGGATGGGTCATTCACGGTGTTAAATAAATCACTAATGTAGTCGTTGTGTGTGTTGAATCCAGAGCCTGATCTTCACCAGCACCATCAGGATGAGGATGTTCAGCATCTGTGGGATGAATGGTCACAGCACGGTGAGAAGGAGCTTGTCCACTCTGTGTCAAAATGAAAAATCTTCTTCACACCACATTTTCAGACTGTGTTCACACATCTGGAACTGAACTGAATCTTTTCACTCATATATGACTCGCCTCAGTCTTTTTTATGACAGTGTGAACAGCTCACTACTGGGCTACTTCCACATGAGGTCTGTTTTTGAAAATGACATGCCACTTTTGAATTGCATTCCAGTAACAGTGGGGTTGTAGTTATGTTCACCACTGCGTCATGTCTTCTTTGTGAACTGTGGAAACCAATTGCTGTCTTTGAACGTCGCATGTTTTCTTGTTTTTGTTTGATGCATGATTTTACCTGTTCAACAGCTAAGGGTCTCCTTTGTCATAGGCTACTTTTCATAATGCATCAAACATTTGCAGTAGATAACAAATCAGTGCAGGCAGGCCAGTTTAGAACCCACACAGTTGCAACAGATCCATGATGTTGGAATACATACAGAATGTGGGTTGGCACTGTCTGGCTAAACAAACAAGGCCTCACTTAAAATAGATGTTGTTTATTTGGCAATATAAGTTGCTCCAGAACCTGTGTATATTGTTCAGCATTAATGTTACCTTCACATATGTGCAGGTACCCATGCAATGTGCACGAATGCACCCACATACCATCACAGATACTGGCTTTTGAACTGAGCGTTGATAGCAAGCTGGGTGGGCTGTCTCCTCTATAACTACGATTTCAATTTTTCAAATTTTGGTTTGTCAGACCACAGGACAGATTTCCACTTCCCCTCAGGCTGGAGAAGGCAGCAGTATTTGTGGATCTGTGGCAGAATTTCATTGTGGATGCAGCTGTGACACTGGTTTTTGGAAGCGGTTCCTGAGCTCACGCAGTGACGTCCACCACAGAATCACATGTTTTTAACGCAGTGTCATCTGAGGACCTCAAGATCGCACTCATCAGAATTGCCTTCAGATTCTCTGAATATTTTAATCAAATTATTAACTGTAGAAGATGAACTCCTCAAATTATTTGTGATTTCATGGTGAGAAACATTATTTTTAAATTGTTACGCTGTTTGCCAGTGCAGTTTTTACAGAGTGGTGAACCCCTTACCATCCTTACTTCAGTCTCATCCTCTCTGGATGATGTTATTAACCTCTGGCCCATTAACCTACTGTAATAAATTGTGAGATGTTCCACATGGTGTGTTTTCACAACAGTTTCTTTGTCCTTGTCCTGGGATGTTTTCACCATCTGTAGTAGTCATTTTATTCAAGAAAACAATCTGAATACTTCCAACACCAGTTTTTGACCAGTTCACAATGTTTATATTATACCTGATTCCATACTATTCACTGTCATTGATTTCATGATATAAGCTGCCATTAGACTCAGAGGGTAAATCATCATCAGGGGGAAATGTCTTAATTATTTTAATACTAACAGCTGCTCTGATGTGAAAGTGAACATATTGAGATGAGTCTATATTTTATACACTGAGGTTGATGATTTGTTCAGTTTTTCCTTCCTTCCTAACAGGCATCAGCGCAGACACCCATCTGCTGTTGGAGCACGCCTTCTGTGAACATAAACTGCATGGTTCCGCTGCTCCTCTACATAAAGGACCGACCCTGCTGCTGCTCCTGCTCCTCTGCCTCCCCCTGCTCCTCATGTAGACCACTTCAGCCTGGTTCGCACTGGAGAACTCTGCAAACTAGATATTACCCAGTCATCTTTCATCCACATTTACAGTTACATCAGCGCAAACCTCAGCTGTATAATTTCTGCTGGTGAGACAAAGCTGGCACTGACCCTAGTCCTTCCTGTTTAGACACATTATTGATGAGGGCTGGATGAGCTGACCCAGTGCACCAATCAGACCAAACACCTCAGGGGGAAAATAATGAAGTGGAAACATAGCCAGTTGATGCTGACGGTGTCATCGCAGAAATTTTAAACACGTCAAACCCTGTGACCTGACTGATAGATTCAAGCTTAATTAAAAGTCCTGCATTATGAAAATCTGTCTTTATTAGCTCTTAGGTTTTTTATAAACTCTGTGGTGTAAAATAAAAGCTAAGAAAAGATCAATTTGCTCAGTTGTACCAGTCCTGAGAAATCCATACAAGAAGATGGAAAACAGGACAAACCTAGCCATTTGGGATTTTTGTGATTTGTAACATCACAAGTCATATCCCATCATAGTCCATGCAAAATGCATTAGTCCCACCCTCCTCAGCCAGTAGACTTGTAAATTTAACATACATTTAAATTAAAACATCACAAATTAGAAGCAGTTCTGGTCAAGCTAAAATTAGCCCCGCCCCATAACACACTTTTCAGTAAAATCAGTATATGCGCTGTGTTGTAAAAGAGGCATAAAAACACATGGACAAATCAAAACAGATTTTATTTTGGAGACACCCTGGTAAAGGTCTGTAATAGATGTGAGTGGTACAAATTTAAATTAAAGGTAAAGTATGCAACTTTCCTCTTTGTTTGTGTACAAACAGCATTAGTCAAACTCCCCCTCCCCCCTCAGGCGTGAGAGGGAAGGGGCAGTGTGAAAGAGTCTCGAATTAGACAGGCTCAGTTGTTCACAAGCAAGGATGGGTTGAAGTTCACCACTTTCTGAAAAACAGCGTGGCCTTGTGGTAAAAGAGTGGGGGCACTAGACTGGCCTGCTTCGAGTCCACATCTACCGCCCATTGAAAATGTGTGGAGCATGATGAGGTGCAAAATGTGACATCAGAGACCCCTGACTGCTGAGAAACTGAAGTCGTACATCAAACAAGAATGGGACAGAATTCCACCTGCAAAGCTTCAACAAGGGTCCTCAGTTCGTAAAGAAATGTGATGTATCATAGTAGTAAACATGACCCTCTCTTCTGGATCGTGTTGCAGGCAAATTCAAAATGGGTGAATATTTGCAAAATAGCAATACATTTTTTCAGTTTGAACATCAAATATCTTGTCTTTGTAGTGTATTCAATTGAATACACTACAAATATTGAACAGTAGATTGAAGAGCATTTGCAAATCATTGTACTGTACTGAAAAACTTTTATGATGGAGCTGCCTGGTGCATGAGATTTAGTTCAGTTGCAAAGCGAGGCATGTCAGGCAGTTTGTGTAATAAGCACAATTAGCAGATTAATTGGCAGTGATCAGTCATTAAAAAGTTTACTGTAATTCAGTTGGACACAGGAGGCAGAGCTGAAGATGCTAAGATTCTCTGTGGGAGTGATGATGATGGACATGATTAGGAACAAACACATCACAGGAGACAAAGTCAGAGGACAGATTGAGAAGGTTTGAACATGTGCTAAGGAGGGATAGTGAATATAGAAGAAGAAGGGTATTTCTTGTATGTTGATGATTGAAATGCAGTGGTGTGTAGAGTACCCAGAAACAGTACTCAAGTAAAATTATTGTTACTTTCTAATTATACTGACTCAAGTAGAGTTTAAGTACTCATAAACATAAGTACTTGAGTCAAAGAGTAGTCCATACACTACTCAAGTCGTGAGTAATTTCAGAACTTTGAATTTATTACAGCCTCATATATTGTGTTCAAACAGCTATTTTGGTCAGTTTTTTTGTTTCCTTTATTATATTATTAATTGTTGCTCATTTTGTTATTTTCTTTATTATGTTTGTACATTTGTGATCATTTTGTAACATATTTTGTCCAGTTTATTACTTATTTTTTCAATTTTGTGTCTATTTTGTTACTTATTTTCTTCATTTGGTTGCTTATTTTGTCCTTTTTTTCATTTTGTATTTATTTTATTCTGCACTTTGTTCATTTTGTTGCTTATTTCGTTCTGTTTGAAAATGTTCTTGATTAATTTGTTCATTTTAAAAATTTTAATTGGTTGTTTTAAATTACAACCCACTCTTTTCCTATGAGTTACAAACATGGTCATTTTACGATTTATTTCTTGAACTTTGACCTAGAACTGCCAAAGTTTAGTCAGCTGCAATCACTGTCATGAGGAACACAAACAAATTCATAATAAAATAACATAAAATCAGAATTATTACCAAATTGTAGGCAACCATTTGGTTCATTTCTAGATTCTTTTAAGGAAATATTAATGTTAATATGTTAAACCTGCTAATCAGAATGGTCTCATACTTTCTATGCACATGAATGATTTTTAATTTGATTTTCTTTTCATCTGATAATAGAATTATGATGATTGTGAAAATTTACCAACATGCCACCTGTGTGACAATTCAGAGTTGCTGCATGTTCATATAAATGCTGTATGTGTATTTCTAATAAATGCTGGCACATAGGATGCACCAAAGCAGCTCTATGTGTGGTCATTTCATTTCCATCTGCCTCCACCTGCTGCATGATTTTAAAAAGCATTAAAAGATACTTTGTTTCACTACATATCATGTTGGTCTCTCGGCTGCATTGTCCACACCATGGTTTTCCAACCAGTCTCTTCAGCAGGTGATTTCATTGAATTCCTTCCCACTGATGGCTCTTCAGTGAGCGGCTAGAATTACAAGCTGCAGTGTCTTAGCCCTTTGTGGCAATGATTGAATACCCGAGCTACTTCAACGCGTTTCATCGAAGTAGAGTCTGAATACACACTATACCTTGAGTTCATCTGATTAGTACCTCTTTAACCTAATAAAAGAAAACTCATTACAGCTTGAACTTTTTTTATTTTTATCATTCAGCATTCTTCCATTAGTCATCTCAGAGAAAATTGCAGACATTCAGCCTCGACCCTTGTTTATTTTTCCCCCTATTTGAAACGGTCCAACACATAAAAGTTATAAAACTGAAAGTCAGTTTGGGCTAAGAATTTAGTTTTAAGTGAAAGACAAACACAAAAAGCTGCAAATAAAACATGGACATTTTTAAACAAAGAATAAATAGTGATCCACTAATGCTATAACAAAACACTTCACCTAACATCTACATCATTGTCAATGTGCTACACAACAGGTCCTTTCTGATGATAAGTATTTACCCTCAGTAAATATAATTTGTGGGAATGGTGAAGACATGATGAGCATCCACATGGCTCCTGTGGTGCATGTAGTTTTGGTTTTTCTTAGGATGCTGGTTGTTTGCTGTTGTGTGAGTGGTAACATCACAAACTTGGCTCAGTCAGTCATCACAACAGGGGTCCACGGAGTACAGAGAAATGATCAGCAGTCCATGCAAACAATGTACATACAGTATGTGATTTATGGATGTTCAATATCATGGCTTTAGTCTATATCTAGGTCTGAGTCGTCATCGCTCTGAGTGTTCTGAAAGATGGCTCCATTGCGGACTGTCTTCGGAACAATGGGTGCTTTGTCGGGCAGCAGGCCGTACTCATGCAGCAGAGCCTCCAGGTCTACAGCAAAGAAATCTTCACCGAGCTGGTCTGTGAGCCGCACAAAGTTGCCGATCATTTCCCCTCCTTTGTAAACGAGTAGTGCGGGCAGCGCGCTGTCTCTGAACAGTGCACTGGTGCTGATGGCCGAGCTGCGGACGCAGCAGAACTTGACCAGAGGGTATTCCTGAGCCAGACACAACAGGCTGCCGCTCATCGCCTCACAACCTGGGACCTCTGGTTCATAAATGTGGATTATGACCAGTGTGCTTTTGTCCTCCTTGTCCAAGGCCTCCAGAAAGTCCTCACCACTAGTCAGCTCATAGACCTGCTCAAAGCGTTTGCCCCGGCATAACTGGCGACGCATCTCTTCAATACGCTGCATACGATAATGTTGAAGGAAGTCTTCATCATCATCCTCCTCCTTAAGCATGTTGTACTCCTGCATGGTCATCTGTAAGGTAAAGGCAAAGAGAAATTAAATATGGGAACATTAAAAAAGTCTGTGCACTTCAGAATAAAAAGTGACATGTTTGACAATTTCATTAAAATGTTATTTACTGTTCTTCAGTCATGTCTACTCTAAAGTGAACTGGATTTTTGTTTGTTCTGATTTCAAGGTTTAATGGTTCAGTGAAATTGCAGCCACCAGCCACCAGGAATATGACAATCTCTTTGTTAGTCACGGTTATATTGTCCATCATGGACTTAAAGACAAATTAACTCGGGTTGACTCGAACATAGCTGGGTGGCACCTGATATAAAACAAAGAAAAAGGAGGACAATCATTTGAAACTAGTTAAAAGTAATTGCAGATATACATGGTGCACTCTTGGGGTAATGAAGAAAGGCTGATGGGATACTGTTGTCACCTAGGTGGGCAGGCAGTGTTCACCCATCTTGTGATCACGATAATTCAAGAAGGAAATCGTGTACTTTTCAAATCGATAACAGTTGCACCTGTTGAAAATCTTGGACAAGTTCAAATCTAGGTGGGTAAAGTCAAGGGACATTTTCTGAAAACCTTGACTGCCATAACTCAGGAAGGAAGTCATATAGGATTTCAAACTGGTACCATAGTTACATCTATAACAAATTTCAACCAACTTCGAATTTGACCTCAAGGTCAGAAAATCTTGTGAATGTGATCACTGAAGAAGGAAAGCACATTGGTTTAAAAAAAAAATTATAACCATATCAAACTTAACAGTGAACATCTTGTTAAACTGTTTACATTTGGTTTGCTTAACATTGATGCTGATTGGCTTATAGACTTGCGTGTGTTTCATGTTGTTAAGTGACCTCATTTTGAATTACTAGTGCCCTTCTGAATTTTTTTGCCAACAACAGCCATGAGTAATTTCCTCTGATCGATCTGAGACAGAATGGTAACTGGTCTTGCACATAGAGCAGCTTTCGACCCTACGGCAGTCAAAGCGCTTTTCACTGCTTCGCATTCACCCATTCACACACCAGTGACACTCACAGGGAGCAACTTGGGGTTTAGAGTCTAGACCAGGGGTGTCAAACTCAGTTTGGCTCTGGGGCCGGATCCAGACTTTCTGTTCTCAGGTGGTCCGGATCAGTAAAAGAATGTCAACTCCAAATATTTAGCTTTGTTTTTCAGTACTATGCTTTATCATTCAACCTACAT
>JAQQAE010019615.1:0-10883 GCA_029823295.1 Pseudamia nigra | reverse complement strand
AGCAGGGCGACACAAAGGGGGGGCCCTTTTTTCTCGGTTGAGCACCTGCCCCTCTAAACCTCTGTGCACGCCACTGACAAAGAGAATAACCTGGTGGAGCTATCATGTGACTGCATGCTAAAAAAAAGTCACAGCAGTAAGCCTCTCCCAGTTCTGGTGCAGCATTGTGATGAGCAAGTATGCTTGCTGGCTGTTACTGAAATGTTCTGATTATTATGTCAGCCTTATGATTAATGCTTGAATAACTGACTGAATAGTTTTAATAAGGCACTATTTTATATTCAGTGAGTGGGTGCTCAGTTAAAGCTACACATTTTGAGTCTTTTTGAAGCTACTTCTCAGTAGTTGGACTTTTTTATTTCATGTTTGTGCATGAAAACACTGTTGAGTCTGTTAAAAAAGGCTGAAGTTACTGAAGAGTGAAGAGTTTTGGTTTTATTAAAATGCAGCTAATTGAGAGTAAAAGGGAATATTTCCCTCTCTAGACTTGCTGGTCGTTTTGGTTTATCATTAAACTTGCTTTTTGTGTTGGCATTCTGCGATATTCTATTCTACTATCTCTGGATCACTGCATGATCTTTTCATCCAATAAATTTGAGAAGTTGAACATTATTCTTGACTTTGGATCGTGGCTTGTCATTAAGAGGTGATGGTGGGAGTAGCCCCATTAATGCTACTCCAACTACTGTACAAATCTCATATATTATGGTAAGAAACACTAATAAAAGAAAAAAGACAGTCTATCATTACTTCAAAAAATGAAGGTCAGTCAATCCAAAAAAATTTCAAGAACTTTGAATGTGTTGTACGTCTGATGGAAGAATGTCTGTCATCAAAGCTAAATGTGGCTGATATGGACAATCAAAAGAATAAAATGCTTTCTAGGTTGTTTAACACTGTTTGCTGCAAAAATCCATATGTGTTCTTTCACTGTTTGGATGTGTCAATATTAATAATAATGACAATTATAAAAAAATAAAGAAAAATCACTTAAGGAGAAGGGGTGTCCAAACTTTTGACTCGTAGTGGATATTTGATATTTAATACACTTGCATTTAACTTAAATTAAATTGTGGTTCTGGATATGTCTATGATCTCAAAGATGAAGAAAGGTATAATCAGATGTCCTTAACTCAATGTCAGAAATGCTGGCATCCCTTGCTAAACTGTATAACAACTTTGATGTATATAATATACATATCTGTAGAGGTATATGTATGCTCTATATATTCTATACATAGTTCAAAACTCTTATTGAACTGAGGATGGATTGGGTTTATGCATACAAGTTATTCCACTGTCATGATTTTATGTAAGTGTGAATAGTGTGTGCATTAGGAGGTAGCCTTGGCCATCATACAAACCAAATGGGCATAATGTTATAAGCAGTAATAATGGCATAACGGCTCCATTAACATTAAATGCTTCAAAGTCTCGTCTGGCCTGTTGCATTTCTTCCACCAACTTCTGACTAACATGGTCATGACTTGCAGACAATGGAGAACACCTCCCTTTGGTTTCTCTGAGGTCTGTAATCACTTGACACAGACGCTTTTCCACAGAAAATCCAGTTGTAGAAAAAATACACACACATATTTACTCACCCATTTTAATTTCTCTTGTCTGCGCAGCTCTTCTTCTTGCTCAGCCTGTCTTCTTCTGAAAAACATTTTAAACAAACAGCACTACTAGCATTTATCTTAAAAACAGATCCTCCTTTGTTGCACGTGTGAATCATCTCGTTCTTAAACCAGTCTATGAATATTATTACCACTAGGGGGCATTATTTGCAAAATTACTGTAATAAACACGAGTCCAACCTCATTTCCTCAATCTTTTGCAGTTTCTCATTCATCTTTCGGTCTCTCTCATCTGCATCCTTCTTTTCCTTCAAAACTCGTTCTCTTTCAAGTCGCCGTCTCTCCTCTGCTGCTCTTTTCCTCTCCTCTTCTTTCCTCTCTTCCTCTTCACGCTGACAGACACAAAGGAAAACAATTAAAGAATTGATTATACATTTAAAACCAACTAAAGTTCTCCCAGCTTACAGTAGAAATTATGGTCACTAAACTGCAATAAAGTAGAAAAAGTGCATACCTCTGCACGTGCCCAAAAGGAGTCTCTGTTTATTAGTCTCATCTCCATTGCAGCATTAGTCTTTTTGTAATTCGTGCCCTGTTTTTTAAAGGTAACAGAGGACAACAATAAGCAAAAGGATGTACAGGTCATTTTAACATATGCATTTTAAATAAGGATTTGTTTTCATTAGAAATAAATGAAGATGAAATAAGCAAAGCCAACATTTAACAATGAGATCAACTTGAGTTCCTACAGTACAATCTGTGAGTATTTGTATGTGATAGTCTCTGTCACCATCTTATGGACAATAACGGCGTTACAGGAGACTTACCACTAGCTCCTCTTTGTCCACAGATCTGGACCTCCTTAACCACTGTGTCGAAGCATTTTTCTGGGCTTTGCTAAGTTCAGCTCTTATTCTCTCCTCTGTCACATCCTCTGCCTTGTCTGCACCAATGAACACATGCGCTTCCTGAAACATACAGAGAGAAAATAAAGAAAATGTAACTGCCATCAAAGACACAAGTGAATTAAAATGTCCCTTACACATACTGAAATGCAGACAACCACACACTAAGGCCAGAACTCTATGCACAAGTGCATGCAGTCCCTCTGTTGGTTTTCAGTTGGTTTGACTAAAAGTTATGCAAACTTGCGGCCAAACAGTTGTGCAATTGCTTCAGTTGTAAGAATGATGAGAGAACAAAAATACTCCCTGGCTTCAAGAGGGGATAGGAATGCTTTGGTTTGGATGGTTATGGATTGCAGAGGGGGAATTGAGAAAAATGGGGAACACGGTTGTGAAATGGAGAATATGAGAGAGGAAAGGGTATAAAAGCGTGTGTCTGAAATAGTGTTAGACCCTTGCTTTAAGTGTAACATTTGCTCAGTGCCTGAAGTCAAACTGAAGGGCTTTTCAGGGACTTGAAAAGGGACACATTTAAAAATCACAACAGGAAATATGCTACAGTCCTGCTTTTTATGTAATATAAATATGTTCAGGACTGTACCTCTGTGTGTTTATGCTAGTGCATGTTTTCTGTGTGCACAGAGGCATTTGTGTGGGGTTTCGAAAAATTTCCATAGAGAGTAAGTCCACACTTGTTGATGGAGGGCCAGGTCTGTCAGCTTCCAACAGGAAACCACAGCTTTATCTGAGTGACAACACTGACACTGACACTGAACAGAGCTCTCAGTGCGCCCTGTAATACTTGTCAGTGCAGTGTATAATCCATATCACTCTAACTGTCACTGCCAACTGCACACAGACCAGACAGGCAGACCATGGTGCTGTGTGAGGGACTCTGGTAAAATCATGGAAACAGACAAAACCACAATCTGCACCAAAGCTCTGAACAACACTGTGGGAGATGGAAGCAGAAAATCACATTGTTGACTTTTTCATGAGACAGAAGGCCTGTTTTCTCTCATGAAATTAATGAATTAAATACAGTGTGTATCAGTTTTAATGATTGTTTCAACCATGTTATCAATAGCTGTTATTAGTCTGTTATTAGTGTACAGTAGTCCCTTGCTATGTTGCGGTTCACCTTTCGCGGTCTCACTGTTTCACAGATTTTTTTTAGTGCAATTTTTGTGTGTATTTTTTTTACAGCGTCTGAACACGCATTGTGTTCTGTGTCCTGATTGGCTAAGGCCATTGTCAATCAATCTCTGTGCTGCATTTCCTGTACTGTACAGTACGGAATGCGTTCAGCTCACCAAACTTACACAAATGTTTGATCGCTAGCAGTGTGACGCTGAAGTGCTGTATGTTTGCAAGTTTTCTCTCTGACAAAAACCCACAATGTCGACGAAGGCCTTCATTGGAAAAAGACACTAAAGCAGAGCGACGCCAGGACGAAGAGGCGCGGTCAAAGAAACTGTGACACGTAAGTCACTATTAATAATTTCTTATATGTCCAGCTTCATAGGTTGATTGTTAAAATCTCCAACGGTTTGAATTTTGAGAGTGTTTAAATAAGAGAGAAATGTGAGAAAATGTTAATGCTTGTCGGAGAATAGTGTATAAAGTGTGTGGTGTAGGGTTTTACAGCCTTTAAAACAAATACGATGGCGCCCCGGCTAACGAATTTAATCCGTTTCGGCATCACGTTCGTTGTGCGAATCATGCATTAGCTGGAGCGAGTTGTTCCATAGGAATCTACTTCACCTATCGCGGGATATTTTTAGAACATAACCCCCACGATAAACGAGGGACCACTGCATAAAGGGCTGTAAATTACATGTTGCTTGAATATTCACAAAACATAAAGAAGACTGATTTTTTTTCAGCACTGTTCCAGTAATCACCTCTAACACTTCTCACAACCAAGTTTTTTTCATAACATGACATGGTTTATGTTCCCATCTCTTTCCTTTTCATGCTGTTCCGACCCAGTTACATGTTTGTACTGTCAACATAATCATTTCACCTATCTGCATGCTTACATATAAGTAGACAGAGTTTAATCTTCATACCTGCCTGCCCTACCTCAGAAACTATTATTTTTTTCGCTTACAGTGTTTGTTTCAAAAGAAACCTGTTTAATTCATCATCCAAAAATGTGCCCTCACATGTCCTATTCATGTCCCACAAATTTCAAGGCAAAAGCCTCAGTGCATTTGGCAGGTGAGTCACGGACAGCAAAGTGTCATTTTAGCATCTGTGGAACTGATGACCTTGGAAAAGTACTTTTCTTCTAAGTATAAGAATATGCAGGACCGCCTGTGGAAACAACCCAAGGTGCTGTTTCAGGTTGAGTTTCATTACATTTTCCCACATACAGTGGAAGCTGTTCAGAGACAGAAACAGTAAAGACAAACTTGAGCATACTTGTCCCTAGTTCAGGTTTGTTCCAACTGAACTGTTGAATCATTCACAATTGATTTTGCCACTTAGTGTCTGTGAAAATAATGTGATTACAACATCAAAGTACAGTAATTACATGAGATTATATACAGTAATTTGATTAGTGTGTCATTTACAAATCTATTAAGAACTCCAGATGAAACAGATCAGAAGAATCAGTACTGACTGACATAAATCAAAAGCATTCTGATTCATTTGTCAGAGTAACATGAAAAATGTGCAGTCAGGACTTAGTCCTTTGACCTGAACATGCTTTACACTTTTTTAAAATATTTATACTGCACTTTTTGCCTCATGCTCTACCTTGCTAGATATTTGCCTTCAGGCCAGGTCCCCATATGGCAGGGAATGTTCAGCATACAGTACATACTGAATATGCATATATTTATGGTTGTAACACCTTTTGCTTCTGTCCCTGTAACTCTGAATTTTTGAGCTCCAGTTCTCAAAGTTTTATATAAACTACCCACATTTGCTTACCACATATGGCACCAATTCAAAGCCCTGCAAGAATACACAGACCTCGTGGTAATGTCAAATACAGGCTGTTCCTTTGTTACAACCTAACCCACTACCGGGCTGGGTTTTAACACATGCTGGCAAGACTGTTTTAACTATTAGACAAAAGAAGCAAATACAGTCCTCGCCATAGAATATTGCATGAGTTGGTAAAATGTATCAGTTTCAACATCTGATATGTTGTTTATGTTCTATTTATGAGATTTGCAAATCATTGCATTCTGTATTTATTTATACTTTATTTACTTCCCAACTTTTTGAGGGGATTCGGGATGCTATTTAAAAAAAAACATTAGCAGGTACTCCTCTCTCAGTCTTTCTTTTCCACTGCCTAGGCACGCTGTAAAAAATAAATTATTCTTAGTTTTATGTAAGGAGATGGTTGTAACCTTTTTAAAATATATGTTACAACCCATCCCACCTGTGTTAGCCATTGTTTAGTTAGAGGTTTGAAATTAGCAGGGGAAATGTGTCACATTTTACCTAAGAAACTACAATTTAATTTACTCAAAGTCATATGATTTGATCTGCAATTGTATAAGTACTAAACAAAGTTTAGTGTTGACTAAAAAATTACTTTCTTTCCCCCAAAATTTGTTTTTTTTCTCAATAAAATCTGCATTTGTCTGTTTGCAGTCTTGACAACCACCATGTGAGACCAAGGAGGAAGTGAGTAAACACTGAAATGATCATGTGACTCCTATCTCATCCCTGACTGGTGGAATTATTGGTGTTACAACTCTGCCCATGTTACAACCATTCCCAGTCTCCCCTGTACATTAGATTTTACAAAAACATACAGTAAATCAAAATACGCTACTGCAGTGAGGAACAAACACTCAATGATTCAATGTATTTATTGCATTCTTTTCAATCCCACTGTGCCTTTCTTAGGTTTTGCAGCACTTTTTAGAGACTGCACATTTTCAGTTACTCATATATATTACTGTCTGTCCACAACACACACTCAGTCAATATACACTGAGATTTAACTCAGCTGTCATCAGTACATGTAGAACAATGGAAAAATCTGCAACCGATTGATATTTTGGTTTTCATAACTTAATGCCACACTGACGCACAATAAGTAACACACCCAAATGTTCTGCTCCAGACTCGCCTTGACAAAACCCCTCACTGCCAGCTGGGACTTGCAGCACAAAACACACTCGAGAGATGGGAACAAGGCAAACAGAAGGAACGACAGAAAGAAAGAAAGAAAGAAAGTAAGAAAGAAAGAAAGAAAGAAGTTTTCCTTGATGCTTCAGCTGATGTTGCCATCGTGTGTAATGGGTGTTTCATGATGGTAAATGAATAGTGTAGCTGAGAGAAATTATTAAAGCGGAACAATTTTAATGATCTAAGTGTGTGTGTGGAAACGGTCAAATCTACTGCGACATTAGGAACAGAAGACATGTAGAGTTGCATATTACCAGCATGGATTTGGGGTCAGAACATTGATGCAAATCCAACCCATATGAAACTTTAAATATGTGTCCAAGGTGATACAATACGTTCTTTATCAGCTTCAATCATCTCTCATAAAGCTAAATCTTATTTTGTTGAGTCATGTAAAATTAACCAGAATCATCAGTCATTTCTAAGAGTGACCTATCATTATTGTTACCATCATACATTTATTTTATGTTGTGATATGTGGTGTGTTGTGATGTTTTTATTTAAGAACTCAAGAGATCAAACCACTTTTAAATATCCATGGTCTTATTTGTATTTCATTATGCTTTTTAATTTTATTTTTCTATATATTTTTCTTTTGGTCTGTGTCTTTCATGTCCTGTTCATCTTTTTTTTTTCTTTGACAGCATTTTTTTTCATGTTGCGTCTTTTTCTAATCAATTACAACCACAAATTACACAAATATTTTTAAATTGAATAAAAACAATTGTGCATTTGTCATAAGAATTATTTATATTGACTGAAAGTTTTTAACATAACATTTTTGGTTGTCTTGCACTTGCTACATCATAGTCACATTTGTCTAGTTCTTTAAGTATGGACTAAATGTTAGCGGTTACTGTTTTCCCACATTTTACTGAGGGAGAGAAGACTTATTTCACCCCACGGCAAATTCACCGCCTTATCATTGTTCTACAATTTTGAAATCCCAAATGAATATAGGGTGCTCATACATACAGCCACGTACACATGCTGTCTCACAGAGGGGTTAGGGTCTTTCAGACAGCACACAAAATCTGAGACTCTACATTGGCTGTTCAAAAAAAAGGACAATAAGGCAACAAACATTCCAGAAATTGTTTCGGCTGTTGACTGGGTGATGCCTTTATATGGTAACTAGTAAATGTAGGGGTCAGTTAACCCCCTCTTAGTCAGACTGAAATGTTAAACAATTCTTCAAGATCACAGATGGACAAGTCATATACACAGCCATACAAGACCTGCAGTATAAAATATCCATAAATTAAGGAGGCTTGATCATTTTTAATCAGTTCCTTTGAGTGGTTCATTTTCTCTACTTCTGGTCTCCTGTCTCACTGCTTGGCTTTGGGATGTGCTTATGTCTGGCACCACAAACAGTAATGCTTTCAATCCTAACCACAGTCGTTAAGCTTTGATAGCATCATGGCATAACCATGGTACACACAGGACCAGCAGAGCAGGACAGGAAGTGAACTGAGCACAGGAAACTCCCCAAACAATGCAAAGTAAACTGTCATGTGTAAATATAGAGTTCAGAGTCCTGCAGAGTCGGAAGAAAATGGAACGTAACTTTTATTTCATATACCGGGAATTTGGGGAAAACAAATAATACAAGGTAGCCTGTTTAGTAATACTCTGCCTCTGTCCATTAAACACAAATTACAAGCGATCAAACACAAACATTACTAAACACAACTTCAATGTTTTGTACCTTAAAGAAGTTTTTGATCGCTGGAATGTGGATGGCACATTCCGTCCTCCTGTAGTCGTCAACCTTTGGGCCAAGCTGTGGACAAACACAGGAAGCTGACACTTGCATTCAGATCATACCTTTGTTGGAGGAGACAATAAAAAAAAGGAAGAGAGGCGGAGGAAATCTGAGGAGTCAGATTCATTTAGCTGAGTCTGAAAACTGACCATTTAAAGGAAACATGACAAATAAGTAGGGAATATACTACAGACAGGCCAGTATGATCATGTCAAAAGTCTACACATGCCAAATAGTATATCAACAAACAGTGCAATAGTATGTGTTTTTGTATCAATGAAAGTTTTTTCTAAATCAAACTCTCCACAAACTTCAAATGCGTGCTTTAAACCTAATGTTTGTCCAGCTGACATATAACAAACATCTTCAAATGAGCATGAATTTTGAATACGTGTCTGTTTTCCTAGTCAGTTATATTGTATCACAGGCTCTCAGAACTCATTCCCTTTTAAGATTCCAGTCCCAAAGTAAAACCACAGAATGTGAATAAGCCAACTGGCTTAGGTTTTTCTCTAATGCATTTTTCAGGATTATACATACAGTAGGTTTGTCTGTAGGTGACCATTTAAGATGTTAAACAAATGATTACAGCTTCTTAATGGTCTTGTTAACTCTAAATAATAGCATGTCTATACAATGAGCTGTTCTGTCATACTTTCAAATGAATTTACAATATCCTGTATATGCTCATTATTTTTGTCTGATTGGTGTATTATAACATGATTACGCTAAGCCCTATGAGTCTGCTGCTCACCCAGTTAATCATAGCAATCCGGGGGCCTCCTGTCTCTGCATTGCCTATTCTGCACAGTCCATACTGGGGCTTGGATTCGTGGAACTTCCCTGCCAGCTCCGACACACCACCCGCTGTGAGAAAAGAGAAACAGATACAGAGATGTTGGAAGAAACAAACCAGAAGAGGATTATGGCAGCACAAAGTATGACAGCAAAAATGCTGCTTTTGTTTCACTGGTAAAATGTCAGCACACTGCAGCACTTTACTTCACCATTTAACTTTAATAAGATGTATATAACCATTCAGTGAATAATTTAAGTGGCACAATAATTACAGAAACAGCTAACTCTATTGCTTCATTAGTCAAACAAACATCCACTTATAAGTAGATTTATGTTAATTAATGCTCAGTGTTTTATCAGCAATTATAATCTCTCTAATTAAAATCACATTCTGTTACTACAACTGTACTTGACAGTGTTGTAACTTTGCATTTGTTTGTTTACCAGCTTCCACATAAAAATGACAATGACTGTCTGTCGGGCCAAAATTATGAGGCTGACAACTTTCATTCTTTGTGAGGGTTAGGAATTAGAACTTTGCATTTTACACCACATACGACAGTCCACCTTACCTCCTGAGTCAGCCAGTTTGAGCTTGTTGCTGACTCCATCATATGAGAATAATGCCCTGTAGACATACAGACACACACAAAGGTCATGTACTGAGAAATGCATATAGCAATGGCATGACAGGCAATTTTTGAATGCTAAAAGAATCAGAAAACCATTAGTTGAATCACACGTCTGATTAGCAAGAGCGATGATATATCCATAGCCTTCATAAATATGCTTGAGGACATCTGTTACCCAAAGTTTGAACATCAATCAAACAGACCCAGACACACACATGCCTGGCCAGATGTTTAACTGCAACACACTTTGTCTGAGGCAAAACATGCCCCTCTTGCATACATGATAATGCAAAGGCAAATTCCGTGACAAAACACAAGTTTCTTTCTCCCTCCTTTCTGCTTTTAATACTTAAGAGGCGTGTGAACTATACACCAACCATACAATTACCTCACAATGAAGCACATAGTACTGACATTCACAGTGTTTGCTTCAGAGGCAGATGGCTCTAAATGTGAAAAAAATATAGCCAGGGCTGTTCATTGCCATAGGGTTTGTAACATTTTGCAGGTGAAAACCTGTCCCACCACACCCATTACTCAGTCAAACTTCAGGTCACTGTAGCAACTCAGCAACTCATTATGTGTTTTGACTAAGATAACACTGCCCCGTGAAATAGGTGAACTGCAATGAACTGTAAAGATGACCGCATAATATCTAGTACTGTTAAATGGCACAAACTGGAACCAAACTTAAATAGGACTAGATTACTCTACTGTAATGATTATGATGCCATAAATATTTGTGCTCAGTTGTTACCTCTACCTTTAGCTCAAGAAATCTAAAAGACAAAACATACCAGCATGCTGTTTAACATGACAGGCTTCAGCTATAAGTGTGATCTATGTGTCTTTTTGAAGCACAACTGGAGGTAAATGTGTGTGCAAGTGTAGGTGACATTACAAGGTGGCCTGCAGAGAGACAAACTGCTGTGTGTGTGTGTCTGTGTTTGAATGTGTGTCAGCGTAAACTTCTCTGCAGGACTCCTGGGGGTGTGTCAATAACATCTGGAGTTGGGTAGTGAGAGCATAAGGCCATGAG
>JAQQAE010019614.1:0-10883 GCA_029823295.1 Pseudamia nigra | reverse complement strand
GAAGAAAAAAAGCGAAACGAGGAGGTGTGACGGGGGGGGGGGACCGAAAATGGAGGGGAACATATTCCTGGCTCTTTGTTACCAGGAGTGGTCCAAGCTGAATGCCTGCAGGAGGATGATGGGAGAAGCAGGGTTCATGGCGTGGACGAGGCTGCCCTCCATCGCTCCATCGGTTAGAACTCGATGGAGTTCTAACCGTCTCCTCAGACCCCAAATGGCCTTACGAATCTACGACCTCACTCTCACTTGTTAATGAGCAAACTGCCCACCCAGCGGAGCTTGCAGGCAAACCACCGCCTGAGGGGACAAAAGTATTCGTAATGGAACTGCTCAAATTCGGGGGTCTGGCGGATATCACGTAAAAATGCAATGTCAAGGTCTGACTCGGTTAGGATGATGAGGAGGAGGAGCAAGACAAAGAGGAGTCCAATGGTCACAAGGAGCAAACGGAGGACACTTAAGACAAACTTATTCACCTGTTCCACCTCACTGAGGGCAAAGTCCCCCCCTGCACCCTCCTGTGGAGATCTACTGTCCACACCAAAATCACCCCCTTCCCCGTGCATGGGGGTGCCCGCCTCCGACTCCTTCTCCTCCTCGATGCTGCAGGGTGCCCCGTTAATCTGGCGTGAGACGGCCAGCTCCATGCTGTGCTCAGCCACCGGGGTGGGCAGGACACTGTCAGAGGGGCTGTAGGCTTCATCGGAGATCACTGCCATCCCCTCTCCAGAGTCTGTGGCCTGGCTCCGGGAGCGTGGTATGAAGGATTCGCCATGGGACACTGAACGTACCGGTGTCGAGTGGGCACTGTCACGCAATGACTCCAGACCTTTAATGGAATTCAAGGAGAAAGGCAAAGAGGGAGACAGAGAGCAAGAGAAGATTTTTTTTAAATACATTTTAATGGATGGAAACATTTTTAGAACAGTAGTGGTGCATTCAAAGCAATTCTTCTATATCGGTAAAGCCTCCTAACCCTTACGTCAACTACATGTGGAAAGTCGAACTAGTCATTGTGCAGTAAAATGGTCCGTGTCAGTGTTTTACAATCATGTTTCTGAATTAATTTTAGTGCTGCATTAATGTACGTATACGTGGCATTTTGGTGCAGTAAATATTAAAGGCTGACCTCATTTTGCCCACTTAATTTACTGCTGGATAGTTTTATCTACTCCAATGCATCATATTCTTTATGATCATGAAACACTTGTACCATTACTGTCCCGTGAGAACTGTGTAAGGCAACTTTCTTGGGTTAAGAATAACGGCCCTGTTTTCAGTTCTCTGACAGTGAATTTTCCAGTTACACACCTGTAGAGAGTACAACAAATAAGATAAAGAAATGTTGTAACCTTCAGCTCATGCTAAATCATCAAAATCAACACATTTGGAAATGTCTTGCTGCACATGAAGGGTTTTAAAAATTAGAATTTTTAGGTGTCAGGTAAATGTAGTGGAATAAAACAAGCAATATTTGCTTCTGACATGTAGCAGAGTAGAATGACACGGTTGGATAAAAGAGAAATGCTCAAGTAAAGTACAAATACCCCAAATGTGTACTCAAATACAGTACCTGTTCCAAGTATTTAGAAACATACTGGTGCTCTACTAACACAGGACAATGTGCAACAATGTGATGAGTTGATTCTGCTGCTGTTATCTAGCAGAGATCGTTGATAGAGCAGACACACTGTCTCCAATTAAAGAGCAGAAATCTGACCATGTTTTTCCCAGAGTCAAGCAGACAGGGGCAGTATTGTCATTCTACACAACACTCAAGCTGATCAATGCCTCATCATCACCTCTAATGGAAAAAAAATCACTATGCAGCTGAAAGTATCGACCCATTTTCACTACCATGAGTGTATACAAACATAGGACTGTAGTTCTCATATCACTGGGAGTGATGCATCCTGTTAAAACAGACAGCATCCTGTCTTTAGGGCACTTCCAGAACTATAAAGCTCCAGAGAGGTCATTAGTAAACGGTACATTGCTGATTCTACTCAACTGTTCATATTGTTCATAAGGTTTCCGTCTACTTAAAAGAGGCTCATTTCCTTATTTGCACATCTAGTCCTGCAGAACATTAAGCTTTCCAAAATTTTTAGAGCTAGCTAAAATGGAGTGTGAATTCACATCAAGGCATTACTCTAATGTTACTGTCCTTTCTGCAATATAAGTTCCAGGACAGTATGTGAGTGCTGCTGTGGACAGTGTACATCGCTGAAGATGGGCTGTGGTTGAGCCACTGCTGATGATATCACATTCCCCTGAATGTCAAAGCAGCAACATTAATCCTTCACTACAAAGACAAGGGATTAAAATCCAGCTTTTCATGATGAAGCAACTCATGAAAAAGTATAAAACAGGTTATGTCCCATGCTTAAGCCATTGCTGACACTTCAGATGAAGAAAAAAGTAAAAATAAGTTATGAGGGATTGGGTTCCTGGCAGCGGCCATCTTTACCCAGTGTTGATCTACTTCAGCTTGTGTTATGTTATGTTTAGAGGTGCAAAGCAGCAGGCACGGTTTTACTCAAAAATACAAAAGCCTTCAGGAGGTTTAATCCGATACTACACAACTTTAAAAATGTGTAAAGATCAAATGAATACTTCATATCACTAGCGAAACAATGCAAACAAATCTGTCCATTTGGCTCAATAAAAGCACGAAAAAAGCCTCTGAAACCATGCCAACATTGATGACGTAGCAACTGATTTAAATAGAAAGAACAATCTGGCACTTCCATGAAGAGCACACTCCTGTCTTGGTCCGGGACCAGTTTACCTGAGGGGTAGCTGGGCTGAACACAGGGCAGAGGAGTGACAGGAAGAGGGGACATTCTGGACGACTCCTGCAGTCCCGTCAGAGCCGGGTACAGGGGCAGGACGCCCAGGGCCTTGCCCAGCATACGAGGCCCCAGGCTCAGCACGCGAACCTTCACATCCCGGTAGCAGTGGTTGATCATACGCAGGTGGACATTCACCCTGGTGGTGATGCGGATCAGGCACTTCACCATGGCTGCAGCATGTACGTGTTTATCCCACCCTTATGGTCCCTGTCCCGGAGTCCAGGCCACAGTCTCACAACATGTATCAAGCACAAAGGTAGTGCTGAGAGGAGCGAGGCGAAACGGTTGGTTTCTGCAACAGTGCTACAATTGCCAGCATTGGCCTGGCCTGGTTTAGTCCCACCCAGTCCAGCAACATACATGGAGAGGAAGACCCTGGCTATTTTCAGCTGGGGTATTAATACCACTCTAAGACATGCAGTCAGCACACACTGGGGGTATAAAGCTCTTATTGCTCTCTTGAACCTGCAGCAAAAACACCCTACGTACTATCAGTACTGCAGCCAAAAGCTGACCTCTATTTGTCCAGAGAGTTATAGTCTGCACTTGAAAGTTAGTCATTGCCTGGTTTTAGCCAAACCCTTGTTTGCCTGACAGAAGCAGTGAGGTCACCTGTTCAGGGCCAGGAGCCTGCAGGTGGGCTGAGTAAGTGCCTTGAACTGCCACTGTGATGGCACAACAAACACAGTCAGCTCTGATGAACTGTACTGAAGTAGAGCTGGCTGACTGACGCTCACACCTGCAGTAGCAGCATACCCCACCAGCGCTGTAAGCATGAACTGGGCCAAATGGCTCTAGTTACACCCTGTGAGTGTGTGAGAGTGTTCGTATAAGTGTGTTTTCTAAAGAAGGGGAGGAGTTTTCACAAATAGGACTAATGGCTCAGTGGTCCATTTAAAAACTGGATTCCATGTACTGTAGTTTACTGTGAAATGACCTCCGTCAAGGAGGTTCCCGTCTATTACTTGGCAACTCAAAAAGTTATTAACGGACTTTGAGGAAATTTTCAGGATAACTTGGAAATGATACATGGAACAATTGATTAGATTTTGGGAGTGATCCAGATCATTGCCTGGATCCAGAAGATTTCTTTCAATCCAATTCAATTTAATTTGTATAGCGCCAATCATAATTGACAATTACTGTATCTCTAGGCGCTTCACAATTCAAGGCTGAGACCTCATGACTATACAACGAATAAACCCAACAGAACCAGAATTTTTAAAGGATTCTTCACCATGGTGAGATGCAGCCAAATTCAACATTTGTCCTTGTAACGCCACAAATGACACCCAGAAATTGTAGCCAAAAAAACATAGGTTGACACCATAATAGATTCTAGTAAACCACAAAGGTTGATCCAGACATTGGCAATATTCCGAATATAGGGATCCAGAATGCTTATACTTACAGGAGTTGATGGAAATATTATTTTTCATGAATAACAACTGAATTAATAATAATATGTATGTGACTCCAAATGCTAATGGTAGGTTTTCATGATCAAGAAATCCAACAATGATGGTCAAATGAATTTAACAATATTACTTTTGAGTGAAATAACATTATGAGGCAAATGAACATATGGTAGGTTTTCACTATGAAGAGAAACTGAGCTACCTTGGTGGAGGTCTGCACTCTCTGAGTGCTTTCTAGTTATGATTTAAGTCTTATTGGCAAAGTAAACTTAAAGTATGAGAAGTAAAATAAGTCCTTGTGCATATACAGTACAGTTAGCACAATATAAGATCATCATCTGGTTGTAGCTTCACTGTGCTTTGAAAACCAGGCACAGAATCTAAAACATCAACTTTTGAGCTCAGAAAAAATGGGCCAATCATTAGTTTTGTGATGGGTTTAATTTCAAACTCAACCAATAAAAGAAAACCTAATCCTGCACTTTTTTACCATTCATTCAAAGTTAACTATTTCTAGTTCCACTAACCTAAAAAGTAACTAATAAACAGAATAGTATTGGGAGTATAAAGTGAAATATTTGCCACAGAGATGTACTGTACAGGAAAACAAGTTGCATAAAATAGACTAAATAGTGATGTGTGAGTGCCTCAAATTTGTACAGTAAAACTATTCTATCACCATAAAACATCACTGTTTACATGTAGCTATAACATCATCACTTTTTGAACAGCACTCCAGCGACAATTTATGAGCTTGAGTGGGTGAATATGACAAATGAGCAAATATTCTGTCAGGTACACATACTGTAACTTGAAGTGGATACACGCGGTGTATTTTCCCATAGGTTGATATTTATTGGTCTACTGCAGTCTGGTGGAGTGTGTGTTCACTTCTTACCCTCCATGATAGATATATGTACAGCTCTCCGACGTGTGCGTGGCACACTGCTGAGACGGGGACCGTGGGTGATGGACGGACAACTTCTGCTGGGCACGAGTCCAGCCCTGCAGAGACAAATACAGACACAAATGCCCAAACATCACTGGACTGAAAACAGCAAAGCCAGAGGCAAACTACTTAAACTATAGCGAGAAGGTGTAAAGACATCTACAGTAGCTTGATACCTCAGAAAATGGAGGAAAATTAAACAAATTATCTGAATGAGAACATTCTGACCTTTCCTATATTTACAACTCTACCTGTGTATTTCTGGAGGTTCGCGTTTGATTTTGGCACTCTGCTCCATCACCTCTTTTGCCACTCGTCCACTGTTATAAAGCACAGAGACGATGCTCAGGATGAGTTCCACATACACACAGACACACATAACCACGCGCCCTGATGTTATTCAGTGCCATGAAACCCGCAGTGGATGAGTACAGTACATGATCATGACTGAATTAAACCTGGTGAATTCAGCTTTGTGTAACTGAATTATCACCCGTCAGACAAATGCACACACAGACTAAATCAAATACCAAAGGAATGACCATGACTTGCCCTTTAGCTAAACACTTATTGGATTATTATACTGCCTGACAGAGGCAAAGTGCAGTAACTCCAAATCTGGAGTTCAGACTGGAATTGGACCTTGCAGGATCTCATTTATTTTGTGACAAAGTGCTGTGAGTCAGTCATGTTTAATTTCAGAAAAAAATGCTATGTAAAATTTGTAGTAGCTCCAAAATGCAGGCAAAAACTGAGGCAACTTTGGTAAGTTACTGCACTTTGGCTTTAGTGTTTCGACTGAATATGAGCCAAAGAATGAGTACAATATATAAAAATAAGGAAAATGAACAAAATATGAAGGAAAATTAACAAAATAATAAAGGATATAAGCAAAAATAAAATGAATAATGAAGGAAATGACCAATATAACACGCAAAATGAAGAACACATCTAGAAAAATGAACAAGGAACAAAATACAACCAAAATGAACAGAAAAATCTCAAAAATGAAACAAATAAGTATGAATAGTGTTTATTTTATTCATTAAAAAAACTGAACAAAAAGAGGCAAAATGATCAACCATGCATATAAAATTAACAAAGCCAAACAAACAAAATTAAAACAATAATCAGGAAAATGAATAAGAACGTTCGTTATTTTTCTCTGTTTCACTGTTTACTGCAGTTTGTCTTTGTAATGCAGTATACGTAGGACCTGACGTTATATGAAATTACTTTACATTCACTTAATCCTGATCTTTATATCTCAAAAGCAGATATTTTCTTCAAAATTAATTTAAAAGGGCACATACACTGTATGACAATAAAATTACATATTTTACCACTTATTATTATTATTATAGCTACGAAGAAAGCTTCCTCTGTCTTGGTCGGTTCTTTTAATATGAAGTGTTTTCATTTTTAAAAACCTTAGCAGAAGGGTCAGTTGGTGAGGGGGGTAAACATAAAGAAAACATAAAATAGACAAATGAAATAAAAATATTCTCTATAACATACGGTGCTTAAATTTATTAGACCACCTTGTCTTAAAGACCATGCAGCATCATGAAGAGTTTTAATGCAGACTATTTCCTTTTCTGTGAGTTCTGCACCTTTTCCAGCTTTGGACAGGAGTGAGGAATTTCAAACTGAATTCACATTCTATAGTCGCATTTGAGCCGACACACTGGACTCAAAAATTAATTAGGCACAACATTCTGTTCAGGAATGCAAGTAGATAACTGTAATTTGGCACCTTAATGAAAATACAATAATGCGCTTTACTATTTTTTTCTGCTTTTTGGTAAAACAGTAAATTTAGATAGTCATGGATAACAACAATAATTATATTTTAGCATTAAACAGATAATTTTAATTAAAGACCTTGCTCATACTGGTGGATTAGCTGTGACACAAACATGAAAAAGAAATGATAAATACCAGTGCTGTTAATTTATGGCAGCTGTAGAATATACCTTACATTGGGTGGTGGTCTAATAAATTTATTAAGCACTATTCTGCCCTCTAATATATGACATCAAGCCCAAGTACAAGTTTGCAGCAGATACAATGTTATATTGAGTCATGTGAAGTGTGCTCTCTCTATCCTTTATCCTTTGTGAGTTGTCAGTCTTATCCTCCAGGCAAAAGAACACTGATGTTACAGCACAAAAAGCCAAGAGGTCAGGTCTTCTGGGAACACCTCTTCACACCTCCAGTGGGGGGTTTTCTGCAGTGTCCTCCCCTCCCTGTCATCAGTCATGCTGTCTTGTTGTGTACTTTACCTGTAGCGGAAACGGCTGCCCTTGAAGAACAGATTGCTGCTGGACACCGTGCGAACCTGACTTGACTTCTCAAGCCTGATGGGAGAAGAAAGAAAAGTGCAATGAGGCCTCCCCCTGCTAAACAAGGAAAGAAAGTGGAAGGTTGAACTCCATCAGATCTTTTAAAGGTTGGCTAAAAAACAGCCAGGTGATAGACCAAAATAGACTTGTGATAGAAATGCCAATCAGTTTTTCCACAAGGCCACTGGACACGTGAGTGAATGCAGATAACTGTGTTAAATAAATTTGTCTTGGGCTTTCACCTGTGAAGCATTCACAAGTAAACATACATAAAAGACAAAAAGAATTGCATAAAACCATGGGAAACACAATATGTTATACAATAAAGCAGAGTAAAAAAAACAAAGACTGACCCTAAAAAATGAATTAAATGAAAAACACGTTAAAACCATCCCATAAAAGTGTCCAGGAATTTAAAAGGTGCATCTAATTTATCAAAATACACTGCTAGATGCACTGACTATCTATAAACCATCTGCCACCCTTCAGATGTTTCACTGTGAGAGGGACAAAAGACTCTTTAAATCTGGTCAAAGGAGACAGTGGCGTCTAAACATTCCTCTAGACCAGGGTTCAGCTACCTTTATCATCTAAAGAGCCATTTTTGGATAGAAAGAAAATGTGCTAGAGCCACACAAAAATATCCGAACCATTTTAAATTTACATTTTAAAACCAATTAGTTTATTATTTAACTCATTTTTATTCATCTTGTTTGTTAACTTGCTCATCATACTTCCTTTTTTCATATTTTGTTCATCTGCATGACTAGCTCATTTTTGTTCATTTTATTGATTGTTTTGTTCATTTCTCCTTTGTTTTTGTAAATTTTTATTATTTCAGTCTTTTTGATAATTTTGTCTATTTTTTTGTTCAGATTATTGCTAATTTTTCTTCATTTTTATTTTCTATATTCATTTGGTTGATTATTTTGTACATCTTTTATTTAATTTCCCAATTATTTTCGTTCTTTTATCGATCATTCAATTCAGTTTTGTCCTGTCATGCTCATTGTTTTGCTTTTTTGTTCATTTTCTTGTTTTTGCTAATTTAAGTGATGATTATATTAATTATATATTTTTGATCACTTTTTTATTTATATTGTTCATAATCTTGATTACTTTGTTCATTTTGTGGATTATTAAGTATGTAGGCTAGTAGGTACTAGAAATAGACGGTCGCGAGGCCAGCAATGTTGTATAGTTTAGAAACAGTGGCACCAAGGAAAAGACAGGAGGCAGAGATGAAAATGTTGAGGTTGTCTTTGGGAGTGACAAGGATGGATAGCATCAGAGGGACAGCACATGTAAGATGTTTTGGAAGCCCGAAAGTCGGAAAGGCTAGATTGAGATGGTTTGGACATGTACAGAGGAGGGATAGTGAATATATCAGTAGTAAGATGCTGAGGATGGAACTGCCAGGCAGAAGGCCTAGAGGAAGACCAAAGAGGAGATTTATGGATGTGGGGGGCATGAAGTTAGTTGGTGTGAGAGAAGAAGATGCAGAGGATAGGGTGAGATGGAGGCAGATGATTCACTGTGGCGACCCCTGAAGGGAACAGTCAAAGGGAAAGAAGAAGAATTTTGTGGATTATTTTCGTCAAGTTTGTCTTAATTTTTCTTCATTAATTAGGCAATGTGCTCTTTTTGTTGAATATATGCTTATTTCGTTCATTTTGATTTATTATCATGTGTGAATTTGATCACTGGACAAAGCCACAAGAGCCACTGGAGAGGGGCTAAACAGCCACGTGTGACCCTGGAGCCGCAGGTTGCAGACCTCTGCCTTAGACAATGGTATCTGTAGAACATGACACGGGTCAGTTATTTCCACCTGAGACCACAGGTCCACCATGCCCCTTACCCTCTGCAGTTTGCGTACCAGGAGAAGGTGGGAGTGGAGGATGCCATTGTCTACATGTTGCATCGCTCCCTCTCTCACCTGGACAGGGGTGGAGGTGCTGTGAGGATCACATTCTTGGACATCTCCAGCGCCTTTAACACCATCCAGCCTCTGCTCCCTATGGACAAACTGTTAGAGATGGGAGTAAGTTCACACCTGAGGGCGTGGGTCATGGACTAGCTGACTGGCAGACGTCAGTATGTGCGTCTGGGTGACTGCAGGTCGGACACTGTGGTCAGCAGCACAGGAGCACCGCAGGGGACCGTGCTCTCTCCAGTCCTGTTCACCCTGTATACAATGGACTTCCAGTACAACTCGGAGTCCTGCCACCTGCAGAAGTTCGCAGATGACAATGCTATCATCGGCTGTATCGGGGTGGTCAGGAGGAGGAGTATAGGAAACTGATCCAGGACTTTGCCATGTGGTGCAACTCCAACCACCTGCACCTGAACACCACCAAGACCAGGGAAATGGTGGTGGACTTCAGGAGGCCCAGGCCTCACCCAGAGCCTGTGACCATCAATGGGACTGTGTGGAAGTGGTACAGACCTACAAATACCTGGGCGTGCAGCTGGCTGACAAACTGGACTGGTCTGCCAACACAGAGGTTCTGTGCATTAAAGCACAGAGTCGACTGTACTTCCTCAGAAGGCTGGCATCTTTCAACATCTGCAAAAAGATGCTGCAGATGGTCTACCAGACTATTGTGGCGAATAGTGATCAACCGATATGTGTTTTTCAGGACCGATACCAATACCGATTATTAGTAGCTAAGGAGGCCGATAACTGATATTTGGAGCCAATATTCATTTTCAGTAAAAGTGTAAAAATCGGCGTACAAATGTTGAATAATACAAACACTTAACTTCGTTTAAATGACTAAAGCATGTTTATTTAACCAAATAAATAGAAAATAAATAGCTCCGGAAGTGCATGGATCCTAGACTCACAAGTTATTGTAGTAGTCGTGAGCTGTAGAGTTTGTGACTTTTTTCATGTGACTTTTATGCAAACACACACTATTCTCCACATGACATACATTCTCCCCATTGCTAATACATAGTCTGCTGAGCGTTTAGAGGTAGACCGACAAACTAATGTTATGGTAAAAGCTAGTCAGCTTTCATCTCAGCGTACTTCCCTGCAACAAAACAAGACTGAATTTAATTTCTTACGCGCTCTCTCTGCTGGGGAGGCAACATCAGGAAGAGGGATGCCTCCCGCCTGGACAGGCTGGTGAGGAAGGCGGGCTCTGTTGTGGGCACAGAGCTGGACAGTCTCACATCTGTGGCAGAAAAACGGGTGCTGAGCAGGCTCGTCCATTATGGACAAACCACATCATCCACTGCACAGCACCATCTCCAGGCAGAGGAGCAGCTTCAGTGACAGGATGTTGTCACTGTCCTGCTCAACAGA
>JAQQAE010019613.1:0-10884 GCA_029823295.1 Pseudamia nigra | reverse complement strand
TGCTGGAGCCTATCCCAGCGAATTGGTCACTCTAAATTGTCCATAGGCATGAATGTGAGTGTGAATGAACCTTAACCATCTTTGATTTTTACTTCCAGCTTTTACCACAGAGATTGTATAAAATGCCATTTGAAACATTTTTGTCGGTGGAGCACACGGTCGGTGTCATGTGCTCAGTTAAATAGGCTTGTAATGGTCTGTCCTCAGGCTCCCTGACGACATCTCTGCGAAAGAACTCGGAGGTCTTTTGCACATACACTAAAACAAAGGCCAAAAACAACAGGAAATGGGGAAAAAAAAAGTAATTATTTCTTTTACAGCCCAAGATATATAGATTGTGTTTTCGCTCAGGCGTCCCGAACGAGTTCGAGGTAGAACTGCTCCTCCATGTCAAGAGGAGCCAGTTAAGGTGACGTATCTGGATGCCTCCTGGACATCTCCTCGGTGGGGTGCTGTGGGTACGTCTAGGCGGGGGAGGCCAGCGGTAGATGCTGGACATGATGGAGGGGCTATGCGTCTTCATGGGCACGCATACCAACAAACTATTACACAACTACATTCCCTGCTCCCTATAATATCATAGAAGACACAAGCGTCTGTGCTGGGTTTAACAGATCATTTTTTTCTTCTTGTGATGTGCTAAACCTCATTAACTCTTTGTGAAATCATTAAGCCTTATCTAGAAGTCGGCTTGTTTGCGAGGGTCGATCCCCTCTGCCATTAGCATGCATGCATATGATAGTGACGGATGATTTCTCCAACTCGCCTACTCTCCATTATCCTTCAGTCAATCTAATGAATGCTCCTCCTCCAGACTTATTATGAAAATTTTTAATGGCACAATACATCAGAGGCAAAGACAAAAGACTAATGACGGTTCAACTTTTAATGGAATTCAGATAAAACACGAAATGAGAATAATGTGTGTGAGGTGTGACGACTAGTCAAACAGGAATAGTGGCTTTTTTTTAACAACGTGAGATGTGTTTTCACACTGGTGCACAAAAACGAACACCCGGGATCACATGCCTGGGTACAAGTGCCTTTTTATTTCTCGGTTTTACTTCACATTACTGAATTACCTTTTGTTGTGCACAGTCTGAACCTGCAGTCTTTCTAAAACTATGCCTTTATCTCTATATTCAGGAACTTATTACTGTATCCATTGTTGCAGATACAAGCCTATTTTCAATTTGCTGTGGATACAATGTGAGCTTTTGTATAGGAAAACAGGACTGGGTTTTTATTTTAAGACCACAACTGCCTGAGGTGTTTCTTGCCAAAAAAGGACCTTTCAGATATTCCTTGCAAGTGTAAAGAAAAGTGCCAACTCTTGCCGAATTTGTTATTCATTTTTTGGTGATTTTTTTAAATCAGTTGTTTTAGCCATTTTGCAGTCATTTACTCGATTGTTTTGTTAATTTTTCCTAATTTTGTTGTGTATTTGTTGACTTCTTTCCCCAGTTTTTTTTTTGGACACATTGCCTATTTTTAATTTTCTGGTTTATTTTTTTTCTTCATTTAAAAAAAATATTGTACAGTTTTATTAATGTAATTCATTACTCTGATCATTTAGGTTATTTTGTTGTGCATTTTGCTGGTTTACAAGATGGTTTTGCTGATCTTTTTTACATTATGTCGTGTATTTGTTGATTTTCTTGGTTATATCATGCTGTTTTATTAATATGTCATTATTCTGAACATTTGGATGCATTTTGTTGATTGTTTTTCAGATTTACTGGTTATTGTGGTCATATTTGTCATTTTACGTTTTTTTGCTGTTACTGCTCATTTTTTGTGTATTTGCTGGTTCTTTCCAGTGTTGTTGGTTATGTGATACATTATTTTTTTATTTACTTACTTTGATTATTTTGTCCATTTTGTTCTCATTGGTTGGATTTCAAGTAGTTTTGTTCTTCATTCTTTTCCTTTCATTTTACTCGTTGAACTGTGGCCAAATGTAACTGAGTAGAAGTAAAAAGTATTCTGTAAAACTACCCAAAAACTCTTTAAAAAGGAGGTATCACTTTTGCTACTTTTCTTGATTACTTTGTTCATTTAACATTCAATTTCTTGACTAGTTTTGCTCATTCTTTGTTCATTTTTCTGTGTTGTGTCTCTTCTTTGTTCATGTCCTTGATGATTTTACTGTTTTTGTTAATTTTTTTTCACTTTGTTGACTGTACTGTTCATTTGCTTTATTGTTCTGATCATAATTTGTTCATTTTTGTTAATTCCCTTGATTATATTGTTCAATTTTCTTTGCTTCTTTTTTTTTGGCACAGATTCTTTATTTTTATCATCCTTTTTCTAATTTCATTTATTTTTTGATTATTTTGTTCATTTCATTCCTCCTTGTGTCTGAGTATTTTGCTCATTTTGCATCTTATTTTGTTCATTTTTGTTCATTTCACCAATTGAAGATATTGGTGAAAACACTGGCATTCTTTATTTTTTTAAATTATTTTTTATCAGTTTTTTCCAATTTCATTTATTTTTTGATTATTTTGTTCATTTCATTCCTTCTCTTGCCTGTGTCTGAGTATTTCACTCATTTTGCATCTTATTTTGTTCATTTTTGTTCACTTTCACCAATTGAAAACAAAGCAAAGGTGCAGTAACTCATTAACCTATTGTATTAAAATTAATTGGAAGACACTTTGATGTATTTGTTTGCCTCTCTCACACACAAAGGGTATAAATGAGTGGTGGCACAGACAGGACAGACATATTTATCATGTCATCCTGACCAGAACTGCGTCTGTCTGGATAAAACTGCCCGGTCTCTGGCATGGCAGCAATAATCGCAGATAATGAGTCTGTCATTGCTTGGAGTTTAATTTTGCCTTCACATGTGTTTTGGCAATTTTGAGAACATTATAAAGTCCTGCCTTCAGGCCTGATTCTTTTCTTTCCACACTTTTGGTACCAATTATCTCATCTATAAAAGCAGCAAAAGCTTGACTTCAAAAGAGGACAACATCAGTTTAATATGTCTGTTAAGCATGGGCTGATTTACATTATTACGGCAGTGTGTTATAGGTGTCTGGGGGATTAAATGTACTATTGTTTTGCCATCACTCGGTCAAGGACGGGCTTTCAAAATGATCACTTTTCCCCTTAATGCCTCAAAAACTCCTCCTGTCTTGTCCCGTCCCACCCAATGTCACTATCAGCTTCTGTGTCACCCCATTTTTTTTCTATCTTTGAGCCCACTGGGAGATAATATTTTCTAATTTCTGGAACACAATGAGGGGGATGCAAACAGACGGTCCACCTTAATCTATCACAGCTCCTTCAAGGGTACGGGGTGCACAGTGACAGGCACAAAATCGCAGAGCCGGTGGGGAGGTGGGTAACAGATGCAATTAAGGCTCATGAAAGGCAAATCGCTCTTCACGTACGGTTTCGGCGTTGGGGAGGAGGGCCGGTTCTTTCCTGGGTTTGCTGCCATCTGCTTGCCATCACCACCAGTGGAAGAACCTTGGGGTCAGTAATTTGTAGCTTTAATAATTTTCTCTCTCAGCCGGAGGAGAAGGAAGCGGGCGGAGCTGAAGAGGCTGAGGACATGCAGCTGGCTGAGATTAGACCGAGGCGAGTTGTTCAGATTGCACGGAGATCTGACCTGTTACAGGCAAATACAGGCAAAAGTGCAAGACTTCATTCCTCACGCAGACGATACAGTAAAGACGACCTGTAGAAGAAGAAGTGCCCACTCAAACAGGGAAAAAGTACATGCTCAAAATTTTCCTTCTCATTTTTATTCATTTTTGTACATTTTCTTGATTATGTGATTCATTTTTCTTCAATCTGCCTCTTTTTTTTCGTTCACTCTGATTATTTTGCCTTTTACTTTATTTATTTTCTTCTGTATTTTGCACATTTCACTTCTTATCTTGTTTTTGTGCAGCTGGATTCTACTTGTGACCATTTTTATTCAATTTGCTTCCTATTTTGTTCATTTTCTTGTTTCTTTTCAGAATAAAACAATACTTTATAAAACCCAGAAGAAATTGTTTGGTCACAGTTACAGGGAATAAAGTACAAAAATATAATATTACAAAGATTGAAAGTAACAAAATATTATGCTACAAAGATAACTTGAGTATTACATATTAGTAAAAAAGAGATGAAAAAAAAAGAAATAAAACATTGAAAATTAAAAGTTAAAACACAATAATGCCTATTTAAACAAATACTATATACAATATGCACTGGACAGACGTCATCAACATGATAAGTAGTAAACGTGCAAAACAGACTTTTGTAATGAATATCCAGATATTAAGTGTGTGAAATGTTAGGTGTAATTGTGCTGTTAAATGTAACAGCAGGCAGGAAAGAATGATTTCCTGTGTCGTTCAGTGGTGCGTTTAGGTGGCATCAGACCAGCATGTCAGCAACAAAGTGACATGCTCATTTTTCTTTGTTTTTCTTCTTAGTTTCATTAGTTTTGTTCAACTTTCTTCAAATTTAGTTAATTTTCCCAACTACTGTACCTCGACAAACTCGCCTCAGTTTTTTTTCTCATTACGTCAATTTATGTTCATTTTCTCGATTTTTCTTGCCATCTTGCTAATTTTGATGAAAATATTGCAGAAATAAATTGCAGAAATTTGCATGGACTGGACTTCTCATTTTCTCTAAAATGGAACATTCACACTCAGGACACTTTTGCCATAAAATAAATCATATCACAAGGTCCTTTTGTAGTATTAGCTCAATTTTGACCAGATGTTGAGTTAGTGCACTTAACCTTTGTGGGGCAGTGCCGTTTGGCCGTACTGGTGGTCTATTAAAATATGAGCTAATGTACAGTACTCTAAGAGAACCCACACTGCTTCCACCGATATCAGGACCAATTAGATCCTAAAATGAGCCCTGACGTGATGGAAAATAAAAAATAGTAATAATCCACCTGAAAAAATGTACTGTGTAGAAAGTACAGCTATTTACCGTATGTTACAATGTGGGGAGTAAAAGTAGATGACAGGAGTCTGTGTGGCGACAGTGCAGTGCCCCCAGAATGCACCCCTGCACAAAAAAATACTCTCTTCAAAGTAAAGTTTGTTTAATCAGTCAGTATATGTTAGATTTCTGGTTAAAACATATTAAACAACACTAAGTATAAACGTGTCTAATGACAGTGAACAAGGGTATTTCACCGGGGCGACCTTTTAAAAGGTACAAATGCACATTTTTTTTATCTGAATTTATATGGTCTATGTCTAACAATACAGTGCAGCTACAAGTTTTAGGAAATGTCATAAACTGGGATGCTATTAAAACAGAGAAATGTACATTAGGAACACTGCTGTGAGTAAATTTAACCAGTTGTCTAGTGTAAAGTACAGTAACAAAACGTATGCACTTTCTTATTTTTCACCTCTGTATTTGCTTATATGCTGAAAATTATCTTAAAACTTACTTTCATCATTCAGTTAACCGCTCATCTAATCTTTAGAGGCTAAACATGAGAGAATTAACCAACATATTAGATCAGACACTCACACTTTTTTACTTCAAGGATCACAATAATAAAAATGAAAACACATCTCAGAACGGTGATTAAACAGTGTGACCAAAACTACCATGCCAGGAGGAAGATATCTCAACTCAAGCCACTTCCCAGAAATGTAAATTTTAGGAAAATACCATAACGCTCTATATTTGATTTGATAAAATTAAGTAAAAAGCCTGAAATGGAGTGTTAAGATGTTGAGTTGGGCTGCTTATGACAGCAGATTTACACCAAATCTATAGGATTACAAATTTACAATTTGGGAAAAAAAAGAGGAGTGATGGTAATATGTACTATGATCAAAGAGGGTATTTTAACACTTTGACACCATTTGGGAGCATTTTTGACATTTCATGCAAATTCAGTCTTGATGGTCAATATTTTTAGGTTGTTTTAATGCCAGCAGCTAATTTTTGATCAACCTTTCGATCACTGTGAACCACATTTTACATTCACCAATATATGTAAGGACCAATTTTAATTCAAGGCCATACGGAGAGAAACCCAACAGAACCTCAGCGAACAAGCCAAGGGTGATGGGGGTGAAAAACTTCTTTTAACGGCAAAGAAAAACCTCCAGCAGAACCAACGGTCATCGGCCATATTCATTAATTCAAATTTAATTTTTTGGATCGGTTTTAATGTCGGCATCTTATAACGTGAGGCCTATAACCACCATCTCAATCTGAGCTTTTGGGTTGAAAATTTAATAATTTGACATTTCACATGAATTTACATGTTTTACCACCATTTACTCTTTTGTTTAGAGGTCTCACTGGCGCCCTCCTGCTCCATTCCTGGTAACTGCATGATAATGAAATACATTCGCAAAAATACAGAGATGCAAATTTCTAATAACTTTAACCCCAATAATCCACTTTGCACTTGATTTTTGGAAAAGTTTTCATTTTATGGGTCTTTCTTGTGAAAACAGGGTTGTTTTTACAAAAGAAACTGTCGTATTTTTTTAAATGGTGTCAGCGGGTTAATGAGCTTTCAAGAACTAAGACAACAATATCAATAGGAAAAAAACAGCTCTATGGATTACTATGGATTACTACTACTTTAAAATGTTTTCCACCTAAAAACTTAGACGGTTTATGAATAACTTTTATATTTATCAGTCTCAACTGATGCAGAAACATCCTCGTTCTTTGTCTTAAGTCGCTTTATTATAATTTGCCTAAAACAAAGTTGACCCTGATACAAGCTACACCTCTAGCCAAGCGGGTCCACAAATCCCTGCAGAGGTCTGGGGGTTATTTAGGAACATGATCTGTGGTCGCTGGGGGCCGAGCTCTAACCCCCAGAGCACCTTCGGGCCGTTACTTTCCCCCGCAGCGCTGTTTGAAGGGGTCAAAGTGGACACGGCGAGTTTTTTTTCCTCTTTTTCCCCAATGACACAGTCCTTCATTTGTCACGGGGAAAAGAAGGACCTTATTGAACCCGCCAGACCCAGAATCTCCTAATACCCACCGTACTGACTCATTCACAAGATCAAGAACGGGCCAAGGTCATCACCACACATACGCGGCCTCTGACCCAGTGGACGTCCATCACGCTCAGGAAATAAAGCAAAGATTGGCAGCTGATGTAGTTGGGGACTAAATCAACTTCAGCTTCTGCCATACATCAAAATCACTTACTCCAACGCACAGACTCTAATCATTTTATCAGCAATGAAAGCCGAGCAATCAGACGGACAGAAGCTTTGTGTTGATGTAGTGCGAGCAGTGGTGTGGAAATGTGCCTCTCACTTCATAAACATGGTCGAGCAATGAGTTAAACATCGCTGAATGCACCTTTAGCAGCTGGGAAACATCAGGGACCATATGATCGCCAACAAAATGGCTCAGTTTCTGCCTCATGAACCTCAAGTGGTGCTTGTAACACTTAAACTGACAGGCAAGTTGAACCACACACATCTCTGCACATCAAGAATTTGTCAAGAGACGAGTGGCTTTTAAAGCGCATTCGTGTTTGACAGTGTGTTTCTGTTTTCTTGTGTTATGAACGAGCAAAATGTTTGTCTATTTGACTGTGTTTTGTGGAGCATTTTTGTTTTATTTTGTTGCGTTTTCGTAGAATATTTTGGTATTCACCTGACTTGTGGGGTTTGACAGTGTGTTTGCAGTTTTTTGTATTGTATTTTTCATGTTCATGTGTGCAAATCTGCTTCGGTTGTGAGTTTTTACAATCTGTTTTTGTAGCTCTTATTTGTAAATTTCTGCAGTGCATGTTTGTATTTGCTTCAACATTTGGATGTACTGTAACTCTAGCCATACTGTTGTCATAAACTTGTAGAGTATGTGTTATTGAAAAATAAAAAATAAAAACTACAAATCACTCAGAGAACACAGACTTTTACAAAGACAGCTCAGTTTCTCTTCATAGGTGGATATGACACTGAAAACAAAGGATTAAGATATTCAAATGGTCAGTCTTAATGTTACTTTATTGTTGGTTCAATAGTTATTCATAAAAATATTTCCATGATAGTGTTTTTCTTCTCAATATGGCTCAGTAAATGTTGAAGATACATGCAATGAATTGGCACATTTTTCCCAAATCAGTATCAAACTTTGTGCTTTAATAGAATTTTTTGGTGTTGTTTCCTATGTTTTGTGGCTAAATTTTCTGGGTTTGGGTCTGGGTTTCTGGGTTTTATGGTTATTTTTGCACCTAATAGTTCAGTAGACTCAGTACGACCCGGTTCCGTTGGAGTTACAGCACAACATTCAGCTTGCAGTTTGCTTTCATAATACACTTTGTCCAACAAACGGAAGCTTTTGAATGATTCCCCGACTCATTTGTTCGGTGCTAAGAACGGAAACCAGTTCTTCATACCAAGGAACCGAACTGCTACTTCTTCAGAGCACGTCACATATTTATACAGTGTATATACAGTGAACCCTCGCTATAACGCGGTTCACCTTTCGGTTCCACCTATTTTTAGAACGTAACCCCCGCGATAAACGAGGGTTCACTGTATACGCTTCCTGCATTTGGTTCACTTGAAGTGGACTGAGACCTATGTTTTTTTTTTGGTGAGATTGGCTGCACATTCGATACGACTAAATGACAAAAAAAGTGACTGAATCGTGGAAGAGGCCATGAAACCATTAAAACTAAAATACCATAATGGAACTAATAACTAATCAAAGATGTTTACGCTATTATCCTGTTCATTTTATTCATATTTTGAAGAACAGTCAATTTGCTGCATATATTAAAGCATAAATGGCTACACAGAGCAGGGCTGCAGCTGCGTAACAGTGGGTTTCAGGCAGCCACGGTGAACAAGAGTGTTTTTAATCTCTTCTTACAGACAGAGAGAGTCGCGCTGACTGGTCTCATGAGGTTCAGTAAAGCTCCATATTGGTCAGATGGACAGCAGTAAAACTTGGCTGAACGGTGTAGATGAAGCCTCATAAATTCCCCGGGCAATAACCGGGCCTCGTATGGGAACGTGGTACTCAGCAGCAAGTTATTTGGAACTGTGCTGCCTTTTAAACGGGACCACTGCAGAGCCCCAGTCGTTCAGGGTTATAATGGCGTCGATTTTTCTTTTCACAGTGTTTCTATTATACACCAACCAAGCGAGCGACCACAGCGTTGGACTTCACATCTGAGCGCGGTGAGTTTTCTGTCCATCACTGAGGGCAACAGGCTCTAAATCAGCCAGATGGAGGAGGAGCAGACAGTTATGGGAGGCAGGGATGCAACTCCCCGGACAGTTCTGGGATGACAAAGAATCAGCAGATCAAATTCCTGTCTGAATGCACCAGAACAATGACTCGGCAATGTGAACCCAGACACTCGCTGTCTTCAAAGTCGAAGACACGACAGAAGTGACTCCCCGAGAAAACATTCCTGAATGTACAATTTAAAACACACATAGTAGGACAGTGGATTGGATGCAAACGTTCACGCTAAGGACGAGCTTCACTGCCACCGTCTGGGCGGCGCGTGTGACTACAACAGTCTAAATCAGTTTAACACAAATGATATTAAAAATGAAAGTCACACTCAAAGCCATAGGCAGTGGTGTTTAGAGTAAATACAAACAGTACTCAGTAAAAGTACTGTTACTGGATCATTCTAATGATTCAAGTAGAAGAACTCATAAAAATAAGCATTTGTGTAACAGTAAAAAGTAACGGAAGGATGCGAAATCGGTCATTCAATTTTTCTTCAGTTTTATTTGTCCATTTTCTTGGTTGTATTGTATCATTTACTTAACTTTGATCATTTTTGTCTCAATTTTATTGGCTTTTGTGATAATTTTTGCTCGTTTTGTTGATTTTTTCCCCTCAGTTTTATTGGTTCTCATGACCATTTTTGATCACTTTCTTGATTTTTTTCTCAGTTTAGTGCTTCTTTTTGGTTGTTTTTGTTAGTTTATACATTTTTGTAAAATTTTTTTGAATTATTTTGCTAATTTTTGTTCATTTTCTTCATTGTTTTGCTAATTTTCACTCATTTTGTTTTGTATTTGTGTTGATTTTTTTCCCCATTTTGTTGCTCATATTTGACATTTTCAATTTGAATAATTTTTTTCTTAATTGTTGCCCACTTTTTGGTGAGTTTGGTTGATTTTTGGTCAGATTTATTGGCTATTTTCATCATATTCATCAATAATGTGTCATTATGATTGATTTGTTTGGTCTTATTGGCTATATTGGTCATTTTTGTTAATTTACTTGATTTTTTGTGAATTTTTGCATACTTTGTTGAGCATTTGTTTTTTTTTTCTCAGTATCGCTGGTTATATTGTACATTTTTAACTTGTTTATTGTTTTTCACATTCTTCTTTTTGTTGTGTGTTTTGTTCTTTGTGAATTCGTTTCACTGATTTGTGCTTATTTTGTTTTTTTTAAAAGTGAACAAATTAAAAACACTGTTCACTGACAAAATGAGTAAAAATAGTCAAATGTGTTAAAAAGTTCACAAAATAAGTAACAAAATAAATAATTAAGGAAATAAACAAAATTGACCAAAATACATGTTTCAACACAATATACTATGCTGTAATATATTCCATGTTATGAAGTTCCTCACTACTTCTGTCATTTTGTATGAGATACTGTACTGTGCGTATTTACTTTTACTCAAGTACTTATTTTTATATGTACTTTTACTTCCACTTTGCTGCTGGTAACATGTGAAGTTGTTCCCCAGTTGTGACAGTTTGCACATTTAAACAATGTAACTTTTTAGGTTTAAAATAAAAACAATCTTTCCTCATTTTGGGTTAATTTATGTATATTTTTTGACAATTTTGTTGTGGGGCGACACGGTGGTGCAGTGGGTAGCACTCGTGCCTCACAGCTAGAAGGTCCTGGGTTCAATCCCAACACCGG
>JAQQAE010019612.1:0-10884 GCA_029823295.1 Pseudamia nigra | reverse complement strand
AGTCGCAGTCTCATTCACCTCCTCCTGAGTCGAAGACAGGCTGTCGGTTTCTCGTCTTTCTCGCCGTTTTTTTGCCATACTCTGTCCTAAGGTTACAGTCAGCTCTCGTACAAGACTGTTTGCGGGTGGATGACACTGGTGTGGTGACGCGTTACAGAGGGTGACCTTTTACCTTTAGCTCTAGCTGCCTCAACCAGGAGAAAGTGCCCCTAGCGGCTGCACCGTCCATGGATGTCTCCGAGTACCGACAGTAACTAGAAAATGTGCAATCTCTGAAGAGACTGCGTGGGATTGCTTATTCAAAATAGCTGAACTTGCTGAAAAAGTTCATGACGGCATCCGAGGACTGAATGAACATCAAAGGCGGTGCAGCGTTGGCACGTTGGTCACCAACATTCCGTTTGACTTCTCCATTCATTTTATATGGGAAGAAAATTGTCCTGCACGAGCTTGACAAAATTGTTTTTGAATGGTGTGAATCGGGCGAAAACTGTGGGAGTAGATGTGGTCCAAAACGGAATAATAATAGTAAATGGAATCTTCAGTGGAAAGAAAACAATTAGAGTAACGATATATATTTTACGACATGCACAGTTTCACCTGTTGCTTTCCTGCTTTTTGTCATTGAACATGACCAAGAAGAACCTACAATAGTGATGGAAATGGAATGTTCGGAATCGAATCATTCGGGACAACTGATTCTGAAAAAGAATCGATCTTTTGGGATGTTCAAAACATGTCGCCACAGCGACATCTGGTGGCCAAATATATGTGATCTGAAAATACTACACTCAAATCAGTGGAGTGTTTTCGTGTGTCCTCTTTTAATTTTTTGTGTTTTGTTTTATCTGGATTTATAGTATTATTTGTATGGAAGTATATTTTGTTTCAATCATTCATTATTTGTCGGGGTGCTTGTGTACAATGTAGAAATAATTTAAACTACCATTTCAATATAAACTCAATCCAAAAGCATGCTGAATACAAGACACCCAGAGAGGCAAGACTTTGAAAACAAATTGTACTTTACAAGAGCTTTTAAATATATTTTACGCATGTTTGGTGAAAAATCAAAAAACAATCAGGCAAAGACACAAGGAATTATTACTTTACATATAAAGTGTATATACTGTACACTGCATGGTCAAAAAGAGGTCACCACCTGGATTTAACTAAGCAAACAGGTACGGGCCTCTCACTGGATAATTTTTGCATGGGTGATTATGTTTCAGCTGGCAACACGTGATATAAGGATAGTGGGGAACCATCATTTTTGAAGAAAAAATGTGGTTGGAAAAAAATCTTGAATGATAATGACCGGTAATCACTTAAATGTGTGGTAAAATCAAATTGCAAAAAAAAAAAACAACAACAGTAGAACTCAGGACTATGTTTAACAGTGTTTTATTCCCTTTAAGAAAATGTAAAATATGAATAATAATTTAATTTTTTTAATTTGTATCATCAGATTTGATAGATGGGCCATTACACATAATTCACCTCCACCAGGGGGGCAAAAGACAAGTAACAGATTGTACCCAACAGGGCTTTGAGCAAAGGTCTTACCATTCTTTGCATTAGTTTTGTTTTGTTTTTGGCAAAAAGGAATGTAATCCAGTTCGCCTCTGACAATGAGCCAGCCCGTCTGATATCTGAAGAAGAAGATGATTTATTTTATGTGAAAGAGAAAAATTGTCTGAGTACAGGAGGCCCCTAGGGACATGTACTTTTTATTCTTCTTCTTCTCCTTTCGGCTGCTCCCCTCAGGGGTCGCCACAGCGAAATACCAATGATTCGCATGTTTGATCTGGCGTAGTTTTATGTTGGATGCCCTTCCTGACACAACCCTCACAACAAGGGACAATAAAATTTTTTTGCCATCATTAGTGTACCATCACTGCTTTATTAGTTGTCAAAATGACTTGGTCACTTTAAGGTCAACATGCATATTATTAAAATGTAAAATCTGGCTGCACATTTCTCATCAATCTTGCACAAAATCATAAAATCAGTTCTAAGATTCATCCATTGATCCATCCATTGTGGTTGTTGTTAGAGAATGTGCAGCTCTTTTGTCTCAAAGAGTCCTGCTTTACAGAAGTAATGGCAGTTTTGTCTGATTGTATGTTAATTTCATTTTCTTGATTACATCGTCAATTTATGTTGATTTTTAGAAGATTTTTGTTAATTTTGATATAGTGATTATTTAGTTTCAAATAAACAAAATAAATAATTAGCAACTGCTTCACTCATTTTAAGTTAATTTTGTCATTTGTTTCATCCACTTGTTTATTTTCTTCAGTTTTTTGATTATTTTGATCATTTTTGTGCATTTTCTTGATTTTTTTAAATTAAATATTCTGGTTATTTTTAAACCTGTTTTCTTAATTATTTTGTTTGTTTTTATTCATTTTTATGATAATTTCGTTCCTTATTTTCTTTATTTTTCTTCATTCTTCTTGAATATTTTGAATATTATACTCATCTTGTTGCTTATTTTGTTGCTTATTTTGTTATTTTCAGTTATATTATTGATTATTTTTCTCATTTTCTTCCCTTCATAAGCTTATGTAGAGACAGCACAAAGTGATGTATTAATAATTCACCAGAACACAAAAAGTAAGCGATTTCCAACATTTCCAGGAAGATTCTGAAATTACTAAGAGATATGTTACCGATGCTGTCAGATTTGATCTGTTTAACTGGACTCATGGGGTTTTGATTGATTGCTTGATTGATACTTTATTGATCCCACAAAAAGGGGACATGCACAAACGGCAGGGCACTGAGCTTGCACCTTGCGGTTGGGGAAAAAACAGGGGGGGATACAATAGGAAAGACAGTAAAAAAAAGCACAGTTTCCAGAATTAGGCGCCATAGGATGCAAAATTATGGTCACAGAAAAAAAACCCTTGCATGCACAGTTAGCAGACAAGTTACACACACATTAATACAGCAAATTTCCAGAGAGTCTTGGTTATATTGTGACATGAGATAATGTCAACATGGATGTATATGAGGTACCCGCTCTGATAAGGAAGTCAGCTCTCTCTCTCCTCATATGTCCAAATCTAAAAGTCTCATGGCACTTGACCATGGTGACACGGGTCCATAGAGTCCAATGAGCTTCCAAATCAGAGTGTGAAGTGATAAGCGGGGGACGGGTGAAAAGCGGAGCTCCATTCTCTAAACAGTGTCTCCTCCAAGGGGGATTGTAGTGCTCAGACCTCTCAAGGCTGGCAAAAGGGAGCCGAAAAAACCAAAACAAATGATAAGACAATAAGGTGTGTTTATTTTAAAACTTCACAGAATATGGAAATCCTCCTTGAATGAATAAACTGACTCATTACCACTAACATAATGGAGAATAAACATTAAAGGACAAGTGCTTTTTGGACATGGATTACCTTCTACTAACCTGCTTGAACCTATTCCTAATGGTCACATAACAGAAGTGAATGGAAAGGCACAGGATGTGTACGGTTGTGTGGCAATTTTCTAAAAATCTGGGCTAGACATACAACTTATTTGGACAAAATTCTGACTATTACCTGCTTTAATTGACATTTTCCCTTTAAAATCCAAATATGGCTGTTATAGCAAATATACGTAGGTTAGGGAACAAAGGATAAAAATGCTGTGCTGTCCCCTAGTCACCCTCCATGGATTTGAAACAAAGAAATGACTACAAGGCAAACATGTTAAGTAATCATGCCATTACCTGTAGGTATAATAGCATCCATCCATCCATCCATTTTCTACCCCTTATAATAGCATATTAAATGCTATTTGCAGGTCATGCAAATAGCATTTGCATGGCCTGTTACAAGACAGCAGTCTTGTAGCCAATTGTAGGCACAGTTAGAGTGATGAAGATGGGTACAATATGTTATGTTTCTGTTCTACATTCTCCCTTTCTTTTTTTCTATTTCTGTAAGGTACAAAATGTAAACTATCAGCAGACAAATACATTTTAATGGCCAAAACTGAATTTAGCCTTAATGTTCACTGCAAATTATGGAATCAAGCAATAGTCAAGAGCCCACATTGTTTTGCACATGAATATAGTAGCCTAGAGCAAGAAAACAGACAGCCATGAATGTTAAAAAAAAAAGTATATTTTTATAATGAACATGAGCTCAAATTTCCTCTGGTAATGCATAAAAATAATGAATTAAATTCACTTTGCCTCGGAATAGATTTTTCAAAAACTGATAATCAGAATAGAAATTTAGAAACATGTTATTCACCTCAAATCAGTGCGTAGTTGAATGACCCTGCAAATATACATACTGTATATATACAGTGGGCAGACTATGTGAATATTACGGTACTGTATGTGTTGTCTCCTTACTACAAGGTTATAAATATATGTGAAAAATAAATTCTCCTTCTATATCCTACGGCATGTCAAGTGCATAAAGTGATTATAAACAGTCACATGGTTCCACTCCCACAATCATTATCTGCATAAAATTAGAAGCCATTAATCTTACATGGAGGTTTTTAATCCTGTCGTCACAGTAATGACATAAGGTTACTTTTGACCTTTATCAGAGATAATTTGAACCACAACAGCTCTTTACACAACTGTTCCAAAATACCTTAATATTTTGGATAATTGAATACGAAAGAAAGAAATTATGTTTTTATATTTTGTCCACAGGTGCAGATCTTAGGGGTGCATGTCCCTCTCAGTATTTACAAAATTAATTTGTGTCTATACGTGGACACTGCAGAGGTCATACAAAATATAAAACATCTAAAGAAGAACAAATATATGAGAATCATATTCTATTGTATTTTGACTTTTCTTTTGGTGCTGCTGTCTTTTCCTTTACATAAATAGTCACTTCCACCATAAAGTGAGGAGAGAGCATGCAATCTGTCAATTTACGATACAGTAAATAGACATAAGGGCGTAAAAATTTTTATTAGTTATTGTATTTCTACAGTAAAATTCTCATAAAACATGTGAAAAGACAAGTAAACATGGACTGGACATGATAAAACAATAAATAAGGTATATAAAAGAGACAATATGCTGTGAATAAAAATGTATGGAAATAAAAATGTGCCTGTTTTACTTAAATGTACATTTACCTTTATAAGCCACCTGCCACTGTTTTAAAACAAATTTCGAGCATTCGTCCTCAGCTTCACTACCACTTTAAAAGGATAACGATAAGCGCTCTTAATTTGGAAATCTTGTTAGAAAACTACATTTCCCAGACATGCGCAGTTGCGGCCGGATGCTGGTGTTGCTCAAGTTTGGCGCTGATCTATCCGGGTACTTCATTCACTGCTTCCTTTCGCGCCGGGTAACCGGAGAGCCGTGCGTCCATGTGCGCAGTGACTGGGAACTGACAGACCTCTGAAATATTAAAATCCGAGCCGTAAACAGAGTTTTTGTTATGGATCCTGAGGCTTTGGTCGAGGCCCTTCGGGGTACCATGGACCCCAATCTCCGGGAGGCCGCGGAGAGACAGCTGAACGAGGTAAAAGTTGTCAGTTTATGATGGCAGTTGTGGCGCGGTCTCGGCGCGGGCCTCGGCCGTTCACAACATCAAGATGGTGCGATCACGCACAGTGGCTCTGCTCTCATTGCCTTGACAGATCGAGGGCAAATTTCTGCTACTCGACCCAAACAGCTTTTGAGCCATAATTCCCATTATTAATATGTAGCTCATGGATTTAATTAAATGACGATTTCTACGTCGATTACAATCTCATTTTCCAATAACCAGCGCCAATGTTAGCTTCATGTTGAGCCAGCTGTGTCGCTAATGCTAACCGAGCTAACCCTTCTTTGCTGGAGAGAGAACATTAATGTAGTACTTCCCGCACCGTTTTATGATTAATTAGCAGTGCGTACATGACCATATCATAGTACTGGTGTGTTAAACCACAAGGGAAGCTAAGAGACTGGCGTACACGTCCTATGTGCCGTACGTAGCCACAATATTAGTCATGTCTCGTTAGCTAACCTTAGCTAGCTAACTTGGCTACTTGTCGGATGAGCTGCTATAGCCCTGCTATGTAGCTGCTGCTCACGTGTCACTGTGACAAGCCCAAGACTGATGGCATTTTTCACAACGGAATAACAAATACATTAGCTCAGTCATTACTTTCATTTTCTACTGTTTTCACCAGTTACCTTATAATTACTTACAAATTGTATTGTCTAAGTGAGATAACGGCTCGCAGGTTTATTGGATTGTCTCTGGGAAAACGGCAACAACTCCCAAGCTTGTGTTTGAGCTTATTCGCATTTAGTTTTACATAGGTGTTTATTGTGCATTTTGACTTTCACTGTGTTAGCTTAGCAGTAAATGACATTTTTAAGCTCACCAGAGATATAGTTTGTATCGTTAGGGAAAGAAGAAACTTGTAATGGGTAAAATTCAGAATTGTATAAATAACTTTCGTGTACTTGTTTTCTTACGGTTGTGTGAAGATTTTTGCGTGTATCTGTTTTGGTCATTAAGATTGTACATAAGTGACAGTGTACAGCCAGTTCCCAATGATGTGCTGCTCCAGCAAAGTAGTGGTAGTTAGATTCTGATGCCTGGTATTTTTCAAAACTAAAACTATTGTATGATTTAATCTTGAGTCATGGCAGTTACGTTATTTTCTGTGTGTAAAGCTCCAATCCTATGAGCCTCCCCTATGTTTATTTTTGGCACTGCAAGGGGGCTTGAGTTTTTTTCTCTTCTGTTTTTACACCCACATCAGCATCAGTAGAGTGATGCCTCACGACTTGAATGGCATAGTTGGAATGAGTTCACTTGCAGATGGTTGGAGTTATTGTGCTTTCCACTGGAGGAGGATGGACTGATTCTGTTGATGTGCATAGTTTCTAAATACAATGTTTTGACTAGTTTATTTATGGAGGATTTTTATGGCCAGATGGAATAAGGCTTGACCACACAGTTAAAAGTTAGAAATAAAAGCATACAAGTACTGTATTCCATGACCATTCAGACAGAGGAAAATCTGCTTTATTGAATAACACCGTCTATTTTATTCCTTTTTCTAGTTCGCAACAATAGGTGTAAAAACAATGTCTTTTTGAATGGCCGGGATGTTGTGATTGACATGTAATAATTTTGTCCTAGATTTTAATTTGCAAGTTGATGTTTTTTCCAGTTTGAAAATCTAAATTCTTGTTCACTACCATAACATCTCAGACTAAAAATGCATCCTCAGAATGTGGAGTTGAAGACTGACTGCAGACACATGACATGGTGTAGCACATCCTTGGTGGTTATGTTGTAGAGTTGTGGTCATCAGTAGAGCAATATTATCTTGTAGATTGTTTTCTTTTAAGGTCAGTGTAAGACAATAGTGAAATTCTTTGCTTTACATATTTTTTCTTTTCTTTTTCTTTTTTTTACAGGGTCACGCCCAGGTAAATTTTGTGTCCACTCTGCTGCGTGTTACCATGTCTGAACAGCTGGATTTGCCCGTCAGGCAGGCAGGTAGGTCGAGATGTACTGACACACACTGTTATATTTAAAAATGATTTTCTTTCAACCATCTTAAAACACTCAGGAATATGGAAATAAATTAAAGAATTGTCATTTTTAATATTCACAGTTGCTGTTTAAGTTTTTAAAGGGAAGGTTTGGTTCAAAACACCAAATTTGCTATTACTGTGTTCATATTGTGGAAATGAGACACCCTGTTTCTATGTGCTTTGACACTTTATCCAGCATCTGACTCTAATTTTGTTAGATTGAGCTGAATAAAGCGTAGCACATTCAATAGATATTTGCCCAGATTACAAGTAAATAGATAATTTATGTAATAGTTTAAAAATAATAATTCAAGAGTGCTATGGTTCACACTTTTGTGAGGTTGTAGAGCGGTGGACGCACAGTTTGCTCAATATAGATTGTTTTGTTTTGGTTGAATGTTGCTCTGTGAACATGGTGTTCATGAAGGGCAGAATTGATCTTTTTGAGTAAAGAAAAAATTGACTTACAGAAAATGCAAAGATAGGAAAGGAATTAATCTGTTTTCAGTTTTATCGCACCAGAAGCAAATTTAACTACTTTAGTTGAGAGAGCCAGAAATTGGTGCAACAAATGGCTTTTCCAGTGTAAGAAAAATGTCTGTTGAGCTCAAGCTAGAGAAGCAGCAGCTTTATCAAACTGAACAGAAGCTGTCAGAAAGATAAGACAAGTGACGTCGACCAGAGTTTTGAAAAAAACATACTGTATTGTATTTTGGCCACTTAGGCCTGGATAACAAGCTCTGCATAAAAATGCTGTAATTACTGTGCCATCAATCATTCTGCCTTTCAGCATAATTTTATGTGACAGCTGTTAGATTTTTGTTTTAAAACTAGTTCATCAAAAACATTTGTATTTTATGTCAGACACTTGGAATAGAAATATTTTTGTAATAAAAGTAAACCACACACATTTTACATCAATTTTTCAAAGGCGGCAACAGGAATTTTTCTTCTGCAATAATTTGGTCATGTTTTTTCATATAATCAGTCCTAATTTAACATGTCTGAGTGTTAGAGGTAAAGGTACTAGCTTTTTGTAGATAAAATTGAGGGTGCCAAAGTGTTCACATCAGTTGCAAAACTACATCTATGCAACTTTAAACTTAGTATCTGATAACAAGCAGCTTTCTTGCTGTCAGATCTGTATGACAGTGTTTTGGTTGGGGCTTTACAGTCTTCTGGGTGATGGTGTAATTTGGTGGTCATAGACAGAGGGACATGGGGCTTTATGCTCTGTCAGCATTGATGGGCTGGATTATGATTGCCTCGCCAGTGGTGTAGACATTTGTGTCAGCAGTCTGGTGCATGCCTACCAACCCTCACTCCTCCACACTTTCAGATACAGTTCTCTGCAACCATGGGCCCCCCCTCTATGGATGTCAACCTATCTGTCACACTTCTGCTACATCCAAACTACACAAGGAAGGGGTTATTTTATTGTATTAGATCTTGGAAATCCAGAATTCATTTTTTTGTCTTGTAAACGGTCACTGATTTTTAAGGCAGATGCAAACTGTGGGACCACACAAGGGTGTTTTTATAATATATTTAGAGTATACAAAGATGGATAATCTTTAGCTCTATTCTGCTCTTATGACACATTGAAGAAAATATTGTGGTTAAAGAAGCTGATGCTTCTGTCACCACAGACTGTGCAGAAGAGACATCAAGGTGTGATGTCTGAATTTATAGTCCGCCCCATTAACTAAAAATGAGAAGTGCTTAGACCTGCCTTTCCTTTTTATTGCACCCTGCTGTAGAAAACAAATTGCAATACAAACTTTAAAATGATTGACCTGTTTAAGTGTCGTTGGTTTTTTTTTTTTACCTCCCTATAGGTGTAATTTACCTTAAAAACATGATAACCCAGCACTGGAGTGATGGAGACGGTTCAGGCACAGAGACACCTGTCAATAACATCCCTGAGGAAGACAGGCAGTTTATTCGAGACAACATAGTGGAGGCCATCATCCACTCACCTGAGCGCATTAGGTAATTACACACTCTGGCTGAGAACAGTGATAAGAAGCTCAGCTGACATTCAGTGCAGTTGTATTCTTCTTACTGATCAATTAATTCAATTGATCACTCTGCATACTGGTACTAAAAACTTCCTTTTGCTTCATTAGGGTCCAGTTGACCACATGTATTCATCACATGATAAAGCATGATTACCCTGGCAAGTGGACGACCATTGTGGACAAGATTGGCTTCTACTTGCAGTCAGACAACAGTGCAGGGTGGCTAGGCATCTTGCTCTGCCTTTACCAGCTGGTCAAAAACTATGAGTAAGTTAAACAGTATCGGTCTTAATGTTACACTGGATAATAATGCATGAGGAAACAGTTAATATGGCTCTTGTGTGGCTGATGAAACCTGTCTGTGGAACAGATACAAGAAACCAGAAGAGCGCCAGCCTTTGGTGGCCGCCATGCACATTTTCATGCCCATGCTGAAAGAGCGTTTTATCCAGCTGCTCCCTGATCACTCCAGTGATTCTGTCCTGATCCAGAAGCAGATCTTCAAAATCCTCTATGCCCTGTTTCAGGTACTCTTACAGCACTTGCTTTCTGTTGTGTAAACTTTACAGAAAGTTCTATGTAGTTGAATGCTTTTAGACCTGCATGATTTGGTGCAGTCACTGCCATTATTATTGACAGTATTTTAGTTTGTATGTTTGCTTACTCAAGGAAGATCCATGTGCTAATGCATTGCTTTTCTAAGTGGAATATTTTTCTGACAGATGTGTAACAGCTATAATTTTGTCCAGTACTTCTCTGCTCCTTGTTACTAATTCCAAATTATCAACTAGGCAGCTGAGGTTGTTGATGTAGTGATTTTTTTTTTTGGACTTGCGGTTAAATGAATGAATGATTTATGTTGTCTTTTTTCAAATGGGACATTACATCTTAATGAACATGTACATGTAAATATGTAAGATTATAGCCTGGTGGTTAATTTCCATCTCCAGTCTTACTGGCAGGCTGGTGTCAATTACATCAAAAAAGAACAACACATACAAATATGGTAAACAAGCAGACCACAACACACATAATGAGTCAAGAGTTGGGGACCTCAGAAGTTATTGCACAGGCTGGTAAAGAACCAGACTATATTACATGATGGCCATGGTACACATCTGCATGATTGTACTGCACAGTGCAAATAGGACATATCTGTACAACTGTATTGGACAAAAAGAAAACGGAATGAACAAATTATCAATAAAAAAAATGAAGAAAAGTGATCCCCTTAATCAGGGGTGTCAAACTCGTTCCATAAAGGGCTGAGACCCTGCAGGTTTTCTCTCCAACCAGTCACTAAAGCAGGTGATTTCACTGATCAGCATGCCTTCAAATTGAAGG
>JAQQAE010019611.1:0-10885 GCA_029823295.1 Pseudamia nigra | reverse complement strand
TCTCGAAGAGAATGACCTGGAAGTCAGAGCGCTAGCGGCTAGCGCTAATATCATTCATTCTGAAACGGAATGAATGATATTAGTTCTAAAAATGATTTCGAATGTATTCTTACCTTGGCTTACCCCAAGGCCGCCGCTGCTCGCCTCGATTCTACCGCTCATTTTCTTCATTTTTATTTATTGTATTGTGTATTTTGTTATTATTTTTCCTCCTACATCTGTTACATCATTTACATTGTTCCTACTTGTCTTTTAATGCTTATTTTTACCACCTAATCCTCTCAGCTTTTTTGAAGTTTGTTTTGTTTTGAAGTTTCTATTTTCATCAGGAACATTAACTCATACGTACGTTATTGTCGTGTATTTTACGCCAATTAAAACCAGCTCCACTTCTCCTTTCGAGTGGCGACTCTACTTTTCAAAGCGGCAGATAGAAGAGATTAACGAATCTGCTCACACTGTTACACATGTAGAATATTTCTGACCAAAAACAAAGGCTGACACAAAACAGCCAATAAGCACTTCACCAACATCCAGACTGTTCTTGTATCCATCGTGTCTGTACCAAATGTCTATGGGAACATGCCAACTGCGGGGATATTGCTTGGGGATTAGTTTATTTGTTTTCCCCCTCCTCTACGTGCCTGCTGTAGGTTTGCCTGAGCTCCTTCTTTGAGCCTTGTGAGTGCATCCTTAGTTCCCGTGCCATCTGATGTCAACAAGCCCCTTTAGCGGCTCTAATCCACTCCAGAAACTCCTGTACATCAGTCAGCGGGGGTAGCGCTCGCAAGGACGACCAGCTTTTCAACAAGCGAGGGTTCAAACTTCAAATGTGGTGGAAAATGATTATTAGCGAGCACTAGCGCCAGTTATGTCCAGAGGTGAGCTGCCAACTTTTGCCTTTTTCTTTATTATTTAGGTGTTCATCATTTAAGCATGTTTTGGTTCATACCTCAGTGTGTGTCAACGTTTTACGGACCTATCTGCTGCACGGCGAAGTGGATGGCGTATTCTTATCTCGCCTCAGCGAAAATGCTCACTTTGTGTCACATTGCTGAGATTGAAACATGCTGTGCGCACCTGAGGGTGTGCTGGGATTAAAATTAAACAGGCACCTGGCGTGTTGCTATCCTGTGCTCGGAAACACAGCTGTGCCGGGGACTGACCCACCAGCCGCTCGACCCAGTGGGAGTCGAGCTGAAAGAATTGAGCCATTTATCTACAGAACGAGGCATCAAACTTTTAAATAGCACGCTGACACTGTTCGTAAATATTCACCTTTTAAAATCTCGGAACTACATTACCCGGCGACCCGTTGCGCCGGGTGATCGAGACCGGAAGGAAGTGCGCGGACCGCCATTCTGTAAAGATCCAAAACTCTGTAGACGAGCCACCTGGAGGAGTGAGAGCTATGGCAGCCACAGTATTTATTTATTTATTTTTAATACTTGGCCAGGTCTCCCTTGAAAAGAGAATTAATGATCTTAAAGGGATTTCCTGCTTAAGAAAGGTAAATAAATAAATAGTCAAATAGTCAATGATGGCAAGTTTCAAGTAAATTGGTTCATTGACTTTTAGGCTGTCAAGATTTTTCTGTTCCAGAATTAGCGCCGCCTTTCCCAAAAGCATTATTGCCTTCTATTCTCAAAGTATGTATGATAGAAATCTGATAGTGTTCAATAAACATGGAAACTTTGAAGTAAAGTGCTTCACCCTCTTTGAAGTACCTCAACATGTTCATGTTCCAAATAGTAGCGCCCCCTACCCCACTAGCTGGTAGCTTTAAGATTTACTCATTGCCAATAAATACAGCAAGTTTTAATGAAACATGTTCCTGTTATTGTGTCTTTTGTTGAAATATGCAGTGTCACCCCGTATTGAAAACCAACAATGCTACGTATCCAAGGGGCCAAAGAGCATAAAGGTCAGTCAGCAACAGTGAAGAAGATGCAGCGACAGTTCCGTACCCTGTTGTAAACTTTAGAACACGTACCAAATCTGACAGAATACAAAACGGATTCCTTGGGGCTACATTTGAGGTTTTGCATGAGAAAACTGTCAAGGTCAATCCGTGGACTCGTCTGCAGCAGTTAGTTTCCCATTAAGCTCGTCTTTCCTTTAAGTGTGGGGATATCTGTGAAGTCGGCGGAGGAGAGGGCGGGGCTAAGATGACACAACTGTCAACACGGGCCTCTGACAAAGCGGAGCAATGCCATTACTTTCATGTGAGACGATGGGTTAATTATAAGATTTGGTTTCTAATATGGAGCCTTTCAGAGGAAGTGCAAAGCTTAAACCCAGTAATTAGACATAAATCGTTTGACTGAAGCAAATGGAGTTATGTGGGGGAGGGGCTGCGTGAGGTCGGGCTTTGTCGGGAGAATATACACCAGACTGCACCATCTCCGGGAATTTAAACACAAAGATGTGTTCGATGTGAAGCTTTACCAACAACTCGCCACCACTCAAAAACAAACGCCGTGCAGACGGATTCTTAAGACGAGGATGATGTTAGCACTGACGGTGGGGCCATGGATGACGTTAAGGTGCTTACATCCAAAAAAAAAAAAAAAAAAGGCACTGAAGCACGTTCAAATGATTCTCAATATGAATTGGCCTGAACACCAGCAACTTTTCATGTCATTTGGACCCCCCCCCCCCAATAGCCTTCCCATGATTCCTCGCATCGGGCTCTGATCTTTCATATTCTGGCAGCTCCAACCTTATTATGTGGTTTTAAAAGGACAACGTAGTGATGGACTGGATTCAGGATGACAAAACCAATGGTTCTGTCCACTTCCTCTATAGGCTTCAGTCTATGAAATGAACACTTACCTGAACGCACCAATCACATGCCACGTAGAGGAGTCTTTCCCAACCAGGGGCACAATTTCCATGCTATCAGTTTGACAAGGCTCTAACTTCTTGAACTATTTCTGCTACAAGGATTTTGTAAAAGTTGACCTCTGACCTCTAACCCCTGTCCGCTGAAATTCAAAATTTTAATGTGGCCAGCCTGCATTTCTTTTTGTTTTTCTGGAGTTATCACACTCACAAGCTAGCTACCCGGGTGACAACAATACCCCGTCAGCCAGGGTTAGCATGCTAACTCTAATTCGCCTACGTAACAGGCCGCGCCAACTTCTTTGCCATAACATTTCATCAAAGTCTCATTTTAAAGCTCACCTTGAAATACTTTATACATTGCAACAGATGCATGAAAATTCTCAGCAAACCCTTCAAAAAAATAAAACATGAAATTTCAAGGAGATGCACGTGTGTAGTTTTGTAACATTTTCATGACATAACGTGTGACGCCCTGGTAAATCACACGTGGCTCAACATCTGAACCACATATTTCACATCATATGTGGGAAACAACACGGTTTGCACATGTAATCCAATATCTCGCACATGGAGATTTGTTCTAGAACCACCGATTCCCCACATGCGTCGTGAGATAATCACGCGTCTGTTCTGCCAGGTTTTTTAACAGCCCCGTTATATTTTTAGCCTGACGTCACCGATAGCTCCTACCTACCGACGAAACGAGGTCTGCTGAACCGAAGTCACCGGGTTCAGGAAACAGAACCGTCTCCAAGAAAAGCCTAATTAGCCCAGTCCGGTGGTTTGTGAAGTTTTCTCATCCAGGACCTACCGGGTGAAACCGCGGTGTCGTTTAGAGGTGTGGATTTAACGTGGCTGAGTCGACAGGAAGATCACACACACACACACACACTGAGCTGTAATATCAGGATGTGAGTCACGCTAACGAAGCAGAGGCTGCTGAAAGGTACACGGAAACATTTCCACAAATCTACTAACAGTGTGAATCAACATGCAACTATTACAGCCTTTCAGTACTTAAGTGCGAGTGGAGTCGTGACAAATTCACGGGTCAAAAAGGCAAGCGAGGTAAAAAAAAAAAAAAAAAAGCAAAAAGATGAAATGACAACAAAATGGCAACAGACTCTCTGGTTTCATGATTCTAAAAATACTCACTTGATTTATTTTCGTTTCAATTCATACAGTGTGAGCAAAATCTGACTTTGTGATGACAAAATTTTTTATTATAATAAATCCTCATCATTAAACGCCATGATAATAATCATGAGCTCGTCAAGCGTCCGGATAAAAGGCAGAGATCAATTGAGAGCAGACCCAGTCATTTACTCAGAGCGCACACCGGCACTAATGGCAAACAAAATAGTCACGCTTGTTTTCATGCGGAATAAGTGGAGCTGAGAATGGCTCGCTTGTTTACCGTGGGCACGTTGACAAAAGTAGGCCTGGGTGCACCGTGACCTTCTCCGTCCAGAACATTAGCTGACTGCTTCCACATGCCATCCAGAAGCTACAAAGCGGTTTACACTGTGTGTGGACAATAAATAAAGACAGGTGATGGGGCCAAAACTGCTGACAACGCATGCCAACTCATTATTTGTTTTCAATTTCAAGGCTGGATTTTGTGAAGGCAGCAGAAACCAGGTAGTTATTTGTAGTTTGACTTTATCCTTTTAACAAGGTTTAACAAGGTAAAAGAAGGCAAAGTCAGGTCATGTCAGGTACGGGAACCCTAACCCCCAACGTCCACACAGCATCTCCACCATCCATCCAGCCATGCACCCTCTCAGACCTTCTTCACCAAGTTACCAGACCTGCTCTGTTCATCATGATGTACAGCACATGTAATGGAACGAGGTTCAACAGTTTCATCCCTATTCAAATAAAATTCTATTCTACTCTATTGTTCTCTAATCCAGTGCAGAGATCGCATCTAGTACATACAAAACATGGTGAGCAGGGTCCGAACCATGGTCTGTTTATATAAGTGGACAAAGTGACTGACGTCACCCATCAGTTTGTGAAGGGTCGTTTTGAGGCCAATCGAGTTGGATGGCATCTTGGAGCCATAAACAGGTGCGACCATATTTGGCGAACGGCAGCGGGGCTTATGAAGTGTTCATGCCAGGGGAGTCATGGGAAAGCTAACATCAGACGCTATCTTACTGATGCAGTAAAACTTTACCACAAAGTCATAAAGCATTGTCCAACTGAGGATCTAGAGACGAGTTCAGTTGTCGTCCCTGCCCTGTTGTCAGTGTTGAGGCCTCACACGAAGCACAAACGACCAAGGAGCCAAAGACTCGTACCTTCACCTCAGTGCTCGGACACAAAACGCATCACACCGTTTTCTACAGTGACTTCATTCCCCTCGGTTTTAAAGTTGCGTCTCTATTCCTTACCACGGTCGACGAGCCGGCTGCGACGCTCCATCAAATGAAAAAAAGCTTCAGTTTTTCAGGGATGAGTCACATGTCTCATAAGTTTCACACACCAGTCCATGTCATATTGCCCGTGGTAACAAACATATTGTGCAGTATAATGACGTCCTTGGGGGAACTCGCTTCACTGCCTCCTCCCTGCACAAAGCAATTCAGGCCAATGGAAATGAACAATCAAAACAACAGCGCTGCGTATTAGCAGCATGCTACGGGTCCGCGGCGTTCAGGGGGATGACGTCGCCGAGGCCGGGCGACGTCATCACAAAATGCAACGAGCTGCCGAGCTCCTCTGTAAATACAACATCATCGTCATGACAACGGTGCGCAAACCGATGGTGACGACAATGTGCACGAGGCTTCAGGTGTACCGCCATCCGGCTTTTATTTACAATGCCTTCAAAAAGTATTCACCCCCCTTGGATGTTTTGCCCTTTTATTGCTTTGAAATTAAGGTCAGAACTTGTCAGTTTTGACAGGAATTTGCAAAATAAAAAAGCTTATTTCATGTCAAATGAAAACAGAGTTCTATAAAATAATATCAGTTAACTAAAAATATGTTAAGTAAAGTAAGTGATTGCATAAATATTCACCCCCTTTAGGTCACTGTTTACAGTGGATGTCAAAAGTCTACACACCCCTGTTCAAATGCCAAGTTTTTGTGGTGTAAAAAAAATAATTTCACAACTTTTTCCACCTTTAATGTGACCTATAACCTGTGCAACGCAATTGACAAAAAAAACCTGAAACCTTTAAAGGGGAAAAATAAAAATAAACTTAAAATAACCTGGTTGCATAAATATGCACACCCTTAAACTAATATTACTCTAATATTACTACATTTATATGCCTATGTCTGTCCATTTGCGCAGAAACATTTAAACTTTTAGCCAAATCTACCTTGTGATATTTGCGTGACATTCACTCGCTGTTTCCTGCCGCCGCACGGGCACATTGATGAGAAAAACGTGGCAAAAATGCATGGCGATCAGATGGAAACCAAACATGTTTAAAACCCATCTAAGGTGCGATTTGCGGCTCTGACCTCTCGTAATGAGGCACAATCTCTTGCCGCAATCGCTTGCGAAAGCCATGGGCGCGCACGGCTGACGATCAGGTCTGAAATCGTCGCGTACAATGACTTAAGAAGCCACAAATCTGGTCTGTTGAACTTGAAATGAACATAGTTGGCAAATTTTTAGACACTAGAGGAGCTTGTTTAATCGCATGCCGAGTCGGAAAACTAAAATTCGGTACAAACTGACAACATCAGGTGCGAACAGATAGTCACAGCCGGACGCTCGTGTCTGCATCACCATTGGCCTCCGTGATGGAGATGCACCTCCCTAAAGCACCGTGTAACAGACAACCGTGTGCCACGCGGGGAGCAGAGCGAGGAGAGTGGAGCGAGCCCCGCGTGAGATCAACGAGTTCAACGGCGCTCGTCATCAGTCAGATTGCGTGGAACCTGGCTCCGTTTAATTTCCCAGCCTTCTCTTTGATGCATTAACAGAACCCGAGGAACTCATTTCTTCAGCTTTCAGAAGCAGGAGCTGGTGAGATGGATGAGACAGTCACATAAGCTGTAGATACGCCTCGTTACGCTGAATAAATAACCCGGTGGAGACGCCGCGACCTCGCCGTGGAAACGACGAGTCAAAATCAACGACAGGACAAAAAAAAAAAAAAGCAACATCAGCCCCGTGTTTCCCAGACTTAAGGCTTGGGGGGGGGACATTATTTGACTGGGTTGCACTTTAGATTCTTATTTTGTACTTTTTACTTTATTATTATTTTATCCATTGTCGGTATTATTCTGTTCCATTTGTTTATTTATTCATTCATTTTTGTTCAGGTTGTGGATTGCTTTGTGTTTAGTTTGTTACATTTTCTCTATTTTCATGCTTTTTTTCCATTTTTGTTCCTCATTATTGTTCATTTTATTTATTATTGCAGTGAATATTTCTTCCTTTTCAGGCGTATTTTTACCTCCACCACGGAGGTTATGTTCCTCGGTCTGTTATTCAAAAATGACTGTTATCCGCGTACTTGGATGAATTTTCAGGTCAGGCCGGAAATTATTGATAATACAAGACAATACCCTTATTTGCAACAAAGTTTGATCCACATGCAGCGATTATTCTGGACCCGGTGATCTAGATTGCTCACATTTCTCTGTGTCTGTAGCTGAAATATTTGCAAAGCTACATCCAGAAATTAACCACCGTTAGAAAAACATTTTTTTTTTTCCATAAATAACTAATGAACTATTTGTGGTATCAGTGTAATTCCAAATGCTAAGACTGAGAAAATAACAAGTGGGAAAATAATCTAGGAGTATTTACTCTGGATGTAATAATACCGTGGAGGATAGTTTTTCGGTAACCGTGAGCCGCCTTGGTGGAGGTCTGCGCTGGCTAAGTGCTTTCTAATTTAAGAGAGAAGAAGTTGAGGGAGAGAGGGAAGGAGAGAGATGGGGGGGGTGATTTAGAGAGAGAGGTATAGGAAGAGTTTAAAAAGGAGATAAAGAAAGAGGTAGAAAGCAAAGCTCAGTACGTCACCGTCTTCCAGCAGCTTCGGACGATGCAGCAGAACTAAGGGAAGATTAAGGGTTTTCCTGACCTATGCTTTGTCAAAAAGAAAAGCATTAAGCCTAGTTTTAAAGGTACAGAGTGTGTCTGCATCCCGGACCCACATCGGAAGTCGATTCCACAGGAGAGAAGCTCGGTAACTGAAGGCTCTGCCTCCATGTCTAGTTTTAGAGATTCACCACAGATGCTGCTTTTGAACTTTGCACCGATAACAATCTGGATGGTTCTTTTCCTCTTTAGCCCGAAGGACACAACGTCCATGATTTCACAAAACAATTATAAATGTGGACTCGTCAGAAAAAAAAAAGTTAAATATCAGATTTTTCACGTGAGTCTTGGTTGAAAAGGATTTGCAGATCACAGAATTCTGTTATTATTTACACTTTACACAATGTCCCAACTTCATTGGAATTGGCGGTTGTAGTTGTTTTTGCTTCTTCATCCTTCAGTTGAGGAGGAGTCTGCTTTTAAAGCGTTCTGAGTCCGACTCCTCCCTCATCAGGAGTTCAGTCAGTGCGACAGGTGAGTGGCGGCGATTAGTGTCTAAATGTGCAGGTGTGGGGTGAGAGGAGGCCTTCAGGGACATCGGGAAAACTGACAATCACAGACAATGAAACCGTTTGAGTTTCCATACTAGTTTTACCTAGTAAATACCTGCCTAAAAATAAAGAAATAAATCATAAGTATGAATAGTTTGACATTTTCGTCCCTTCCCACAAGGACAATTAAACCTACGACAGTGTCTCCAGTGAATGAGTCGCACTTCATCTCTACGGCCATAAAATACATTTTTTCAGATTCAAGCTGACAAACAAATGACCCGATCGGGTCGATTTTTTATGAACCAAAGCACCCGTATGTGTCCAGTGGTTTTGAACAGCCTCGTTTCAATATGATATGAATAAATGAGGTTTCTTCGAGTCCCGTTGAAGGACAGGTGAACCTCGGATGGACCTCGGGGAATTTTTTATTTTAATTCCATAAATGGCATGACGGGGACTGATCTGAGAAGATCGACCCTGCTTCATTTAAGTGTGAAAAAAAAAAAAATCAGTCGTGAAATGAGTAGTTTTCTTCCTGTAAAAACCATGTATGCATATGTATATTTGTATATTTTTTGTGTATCATTACCAGTACTGGAGCAGTACTTACTTTATGTTTAACACCAGTGAGTTCTGAACTGTAATGGATGCCAACTTCAGTGAAAACAACCCCTCCACGGGGCATTTGATTGATTTTTAGCACACAAACCGCATCACACTGGAGTTTGAATACTTCTGTTTCAGGGCTTATGCGAGGATTAGCGCCTGGAAAAGTTCATTCTGCCCTGTGAGGCCTTTCCTAACAGGGATTGTGTAACTGCTGGGAACTTTTGATTTTGTTTTGCATATAACAACAGCAGGGATTACATCCTTCGAGACCCACCTGACCCGAGTCCCGTCTACCCTCGCCCCCCCGTTGAACTCGTACTACAGCAGATTCCACATGGGAATTACAGGGACCCTGAGGCTGCACATGGCAAGGACTCAAGGACAAGCCATGGAACTCTGGCATTTTCCTCAAACTGTAAGCCTGTGAGCAGATGTGAGTCCTTATGGGTTAATCTTGAAGGTCTAGTACGTTCTTAATCTGTAGATGTACTGTACCGACTGGACGCTTCTGAATTAGCATCCAGCTGCTGGTGGGCTCAACAGTCCGGACTAAAATAAATCACTTTCTCAGTTTACATTTGTAAAGTCTTGTAGAAGCTGATGCTGGGTGTTATGACCAAAAGAGATGCCACTGTAAAAAAAGTTCCTCATGTTTGATGTTGATAAATAAGTTTTTTTTGTCCTGATTGAAGGTTGAAGAAACTATATATTTATCGGTGTTTTCAAATAATTCTTAAAAGACACATTTTGATTTAATTGTGCCAGTTTTTCTTGCAAACATATTGTGCACCATTTATTTGTGGAAAATACTGTACATGTTATACAACATGTCAAAAATGAAAGTAATATTTCATTTCCGTCCGATCGTGTGTTTTCTTTGCTTTTCTCCTCACTTTGCCTGTGCAGCAACAGCAGGAAACAGCGAGTGAAAGCAAGAAGAAAGAAAAAAAAGTCACACAAATATCATATAATGGAGATAATAAGGTAGACATGGCTAAAAGTTTAAAATCCCCACACAGACAGACAGGCAAAGGCACATAAATGTAGCAATATTAGAGCCCAGTGTCTGAGTGTGTGTGACAGTGAGCAGAGTGATGCCATCATATACACATGTGATGTCAATTTAAAAGACAATAAGATACTGATTAGGTGATCACCTGAACCTCATCTGATTTAATTAGAATAAAAAGTAAAAACAAAAGTTTCGGTTGAGGAGAAAGAAGGGGTTGAATTTTGTCTTTACTGCCAGAGGCACACAGTTAGCATCAGGTTGCTACCATACTTAACGTTTCTGACAAGGTCAAGCGGCAGACATTGAGGACAACAAAGATTCAGCCCGTCAGAGGGTGAAGATAACTTTCCACTGACCGGGAGGACTCAGTCAAATGTCACTCAGCAACCATAAGATGACATCAATTTACCTAAAAAAAGAATGGTAAATGGCAGTCGGGGTAAAATGCACGGTCAGAAGATCATCTTTTCTGCCCAAACCTGGTCATCGAATGATGAGACAGAGACACGAGGAGGCCTACATGTCACGTGTTGCACCCACTGTGGAATTTGGTGGAGGATGAGGGATCCGGGTGTGCTTCAGCAAGGCTGGAACTGGGTAGATCCGTCTTTGTGAAGGATGCATGAATTAAGCCACATACAAGGATATCCTAAAAGAAAAGGTGCTTCATTCTGCTCTGACAATGTTCCCAAACTCTGAGGATTGGTTTTTCCACACAGCGAGGTCAGTCATGGTGTGGGTGAAGGATCCTGTGATGTCCAGCCCAATCTCCAGTAGGGCTGTCACTAACGATTATTTTAATAGTCGATTAATCTGCGATTATTTTTTCGATTAGTCGACTAATCGCGA
>JAQQAE010019610.1:0-10885 GCA_029823295.1 Pseudamia nigra | reverse complement strand
GCAGTCTACAATGTTGGAAAATCATATTCTGGGTTGTTTAATACTTTTATTTTTGTTCTTTCACAGTTTGGATATCTTCAATATTAATGTACAATACCGAAACTAAAATAAATAAAGAAAAAACACTGAAGGGGAAGATGTGTCCAAACTTTTGACTGGCAGTGTAGAAGCACCCAAATAATAATGTCCAACATCTTGCTCCTGTTCTTCCTCAGCAGAAAATAACATTAATCAAATGAATGATGTCTCTGTTCCAATAAAGTTTCCTGAATCCATCACAAAACCATCCTCTAAGAAATCGCTAATGGAATTCAGCCGTTATTATGAGTGAGTGACACCATCCCCGCAGACTGAACCTCTCCAAAAATGACATTACAAGCCATGACAGATGCTTCGGAGCTGTGAATTTTGTGATGCAGCGCAGTGTTCAGAGTTACTTTCTGTACATTTAGTGCACTGAGCGTCCATCACAGTGACAGTTGTTTTCATTCTGAGTCATGTAGAGAATATTGTGTTTACTCATTAGCTGTCAGGTATTTGTCTGTGGAGACGAAAATATGATATTCAAACAAAATGATCATGTACCGTAGGTGGAAAGAGTCAACACTGATGTAAATAAAGCGTGTAATGTATCAGAACATCTGTTACTGTTGCAATTACAGGAAAGTGGCTGTCCAAATCCACAGCAATATTTATCATATTAAAATTAACTGAAACAGTGGTCAGTATAAACAAAATTGGATAGTATAATAAACAAGATGAACAAATAAAGACTAAAAATGACGTATGTCTGCAAAGCTACATGGCTTCTTCTCCCCTTTTATTCTTTTTCTTCATTACAGTATTGATATTTATTCATTTTTGATTATTTTAATCATTCTGTTCATTTCCTTGGTTATTTTGTTCATCTATGCATCACATTCTTCTTTTCTCTTCACTGATTCAGTGCCTATGATCAAACAGGTGGAACAGCTCACATGTGATGGTGAGTGGATTTGGAAGGAGACGTCCAAGTTCCTACAGGGCTCAGCAGTCAGGTACGTAGTGTACAGTCATATGTAAGAAATTACAAAGCAAAGGCACTTGTGTTGTCAGTTTGTTGTTTTACTTTACTGCATATGTCTTATGAAACTGGATTTCATTGAGTTCATCTTACATTTATCCGGTGGACAACGACCTCTAAAATGTTCATTCCATATTGGTCATACAGTGTCTTTCACAATAGTATAATGTGCAGCACAAGCAGGAACATTCAAAAACGGTCTCAATCAGCAGCAAAGCCTGTTACTGCCTCACTCTCACCTTTACAGTATATACGTCAGTCAATATAACAAGTAGGAGGAATAAACACAAATATAACCCAATGAATAAACATGATGACCATAACTGCCACTACCTGAAAGAACTACATAAACATATTACATGAGCCATATCAAAAGTAATACAAAATCAGGATGGTGACACAGGCTGTTCAAATTATTGTACCAGTCAAAAGTTTGGAGCCAAACCAGATTTTTTAGTATACATGTCAAACTGGTCATTTTTCCATGCAAAGACAAAAAATATCATACTTCTAAGACTTATTAATTAGATCAATTTAATAACAATAACACCAACTTTTATTGAGATAAACCCAAACTTTGTCTTCATCAAAATACCCTCCTTTTGCTTTAATCACTGAACAAATTCTGGGCATCTTAAGCAATAATAAGTCAAAGTATGAGCTTGACAATGCACTCCAAGCAGTTCACAAACACTTAAATAGCTCAGTTGAAGTTTCACTTTTTCTCAGAAGGGTCAATGGTTGTCACCGAAACTGGTTTTCCACTGATACCAGAAGGATATATACTTATTTGCCAATTAAAAATTTGAATTGTGTGAATTGTGTATTGAAATGTCCCTTCCTCACATCTACGGTAAATATTCCTTTTTCTTTTGTCTTTGCATGAAAAAATAGCCAGTTTGATTTTATATACTGTATATATACATAAAATCTGAGGTGGCCCCAAACTTGACTGGTGGTGTACACACTGTTAAAGTAACTCTTCCTCTACGAATAAATACAACTCAGCAGAGATTCCATCATAAGCAATGCCACTGTTGAACCCAATTCTTGCATCTTTGGCAAAATTCTCAAAAAATGATTCCAGCAGATCAGAGCAGACGCCCACTCTCCTCACTTTGAAATCAGGCATCACCAGCTGAGGTCCCCACTGACTTTCACCAAGCATTTATTTATTTGAACACTGGGGAGACATTTTTACTCAGGCATGTCTAAACACTTTAGTATGTGGGTTCAGTTGTGAATGCATCTATGTGTGCCTATAATGGGCAAACGAAAATGAGCAAAACAAAAAAGAAAATTAACAAAATAATTTAAAAATGAATTAAATAAGCAAAACAAGTGAACAAAAATGAAAGATAAGCAACAACGTGCAAATATGGGAGAAAAAAATCATTATAAAAGGTATAATATCTAAAATTTTTACTGCTGGCTAAATTAATTGATGTAAAATATTTAAAAAAGTTTTACTTGATAAATGCAAAGTATAAGAGACACATAATCAAATACTGATTATATTTATTTTGCAAAATAAATTCAACAAAATTTGAAAAAAATCTAAAATGATAAAAAGACAAAATAATCAAGGAAATTAACAATAATAAACAAAATAATTGTGAAGATCAACAAAAAACGAGGAAAAAAATGAATCCAATAATAAAGAAAACTGACACTATTTATTTAAAGGATGTTTGTTTTAGAGGCACAAAAGTTACACATCATCTAAATGTAGAGCTGACTGGTAAACTCCCTGTGAATTTAAACTGTGGAGGACAAATGCACATTTATCAATACTCAGAGGGATGAGTCCCCCCTGAAATCTACACATACAGTAAATCCTCCCTGGCGTTGTGACTCAGTCCAGTTGTGCAGCGAAATCACTGACTGTGGCTCATCTGTCTGTGTGAATCAGTTCAACCACTTTGTGACTATAAGACAGGTACAGAGGAGCAGTGACTCTAACCACATCTGCATTTAGAGTAATCCATGTCACACAATGAAAAAGTTATGCTCACTTTTGCATTACTCTTGGTACGTCTTTTTTTATGGTGCAATGGATGCATCTGATTAAATTCATGGCTTGTCTCTTCATTATTTTGCAGTATATATGCATTTGTGTTAAAAGTGGATATTAGACAAAATTAATTTTCATGCACATGGGCTGTCTGATATCCCAGTGCTTGTTTTGACCCACTCAGACTTCATACGAGGGATATTTAGTGCGGCAGTGTTCGCCCATGGTCTGGCTTTAGCTGGAAATCATTGCTTTTAATTGCAGGTGTCATCTGTTTCTGTTGAGATACGATCCATAAAAGCAATATGCTAAGCACCCTTAACATCAACTGGTGTCATGTTTGAAATGAAAAAAGACAATTTATACTCCCTCTTATTAACCTCTCTGGCTTGTCTGTGTAAATTCCGGGTGGCGGCACTGGACGATAGGCCAGTGGACGGAGGACGAGACAGTGCAGTCTGAGAAATAGAGGTGACTTGTGCTTCTACACCTGAGGCCTTGTCTCATCTGCCTCGCCTTGATATATCCTGATTAACTTGTGGTATTTATTACTCAGCAACAGTGAAAGACCTTGCAGCTGATGTATTGAATAAAATGTAACCGATGTCGTGTAACATTAGTAACCTTCAGTACATCAGCTGCAGCGTACTTGAGTTGGTGCTGTAGCCCTCCAGGGACTTCCATGTTGTGAATGGTTTGAAAATGAACTCTAGTCAAGCATCCATCTGCTTAGCTCATACTCATTACCAGATGCACTCACTTTCACATCATCTGCCCAGTGGCCATCGCCATGACGACGGAATCATGCAAAGCGATGCGTACGGCGGCAGATGGGAGGTGGAAGTTGTGATATCCCCCACCCCGTTTCCCTCTGGATGCACAAGTCCTCCGTCTCTTTGTTGTGACCCCTGTTGTTCGCATTAAGAGAGCGAGGACACCTTGAGGCATAAAGTCATGGCTTCATTAGCTGTTAAGATGTTGCCCATTAAAAGGCACTCTTAAGCATGTTTTAAGGGCGTCTTCAGGCTGCAGAACATTAATACACATTCAAAATTAGACAGGGGAACATTTTACAATGCCCTCTTTTGAGTTACACAACACTCACTATGACTTCAGATTGATGTTGTTAAATGAATGTGGCACTAACCAAAAAGCATTTTACTTTTTAAGCAGACAGACTTGAAAACCTTAATAAGGAAGCCACACATAATGGAAAATCAATTTTACATAACTCAACTGGCTTTTGACTAAAAGCTGCAAAGTACGTTCAAATAAACCCCTCCACATCTATATCACAGTTAATGTCATTTTTTTCTCTTGCTTTCTTTTTATCTCATTGTGTGGGTGCATTTGAATTCGTTTGAAAAGATAATGAAGTGACATTTCAGTAGTGGAATTGCTTATAAGTGTCTCCATCTGTAAAGTAACAATACAAATCTCAGACACAGTTAAGGTTTCATCCCGGAGGGTGACCGTTCTGCTGCCAAGAACCATGTGAGAAAATTGAGATACTTGCTCAGACTGTAAATAAAAGGGCCTGGAAAACACTTGTTAGTCTGCAGTCATTTTCAGCAAAACACCAGCTAGGCATGCCAGTGGGATGCCTGTCATTGCAGTTACATTATGATTAAGCACCTTGAAAATAAGCTGTAATAAATTCTTTATTTGGCAAAAAATACAAATTCCCATAACATCACATGCATTTGTCTGAGATTCTGTCCAGAGTGGCAGTCACAAAGCAGTCACATTGCCTTATAAATGTGAGCTGTTTTCATGTGTAATGCAAACAGATTCACTGATGATCACACCTTCAGTTTCACTTAGTCTGAACTACAAGTGAAAATGTTGACAACATGTCTGAATTTGAAGTTTAATATTCCTCACTAAAAAGTCATAAGAAATACTGGTTCATTAACTGGCTTGTGCTCACCTGTCATCCACTACGTTTGGGTATTATTGAAGGAAAAAGGCAGCTTAGATAAATGCTTCTGAGAATGTTACTGACATTTCCTTTATGTAGTACTAGTTTTGAACACATCACAAGCCAGACCTCCTCCAGGGCAGCTCACTTCCCCCTAGTGGACGCCTTCTAGATCACCAGGTCCATAATATTGCCATGATCCAGATCTTTGTGATGTTTTTGTTTTGTTTTTTTTTTATTTTTGGGATATTATTTATAGAGTTAATTGCCAAAATGTTAATAATGACCCTATCTTGCAATGATGGAGAAACTTCCAACAATATACAGTACGTGGATCCAGATCACTCTAAAGTCTAATCAACTGGTCTCAGTACCATTTCCCACCTATCCTGAAAATGTAATCAAACTCTGTACAGTTATGTTGTTAACAAACAAACAAACAAACAAAGTAACAGTATTACCTCCTTCTTGAAGGTAATGCACTTTACAGAAATCTTTACTGCTGTTATATCTTGAGGTATGTTTCAGGCATTTTCCTGATTGACAGTCAAGCACAAATTGCATGAATGTAACATGTCCACAAACAGTCTAAAAAGATGTAAACATTTCAATTTGATTTTAAATTATTGCACTTTTCAAGACGATGATTTACAATCATTAAAGTCAATAAAATACAATATAGCGTCCTTCCAAGTTACAGTTAAGGTTGATTGATCAGTCATCTACTTTTAAAGGGGCTACAGGGTTAAAAAGTGGTCTCTCTCTGCGTAGCTGTAGTTTTCCATAGGTCATCTCAAAGTCCTTCTTGGTGCCATTGAGCACCTCCAGACTGCCTGTCTTTGCATCATAACCATGTGACCTTAGTCTCTGGATGCGGTAATTCACGATCTGCGTGGTCAGCTCCAAAACGTTTGGAGTCTCTTTGATTTGCGACATGCTGATTCCAGCACTGAGGAGGCCATCAAACCGATCTGCCAGAATCTCCTGAGGGTAGTAAAGTACAGCGGGGCATTTGAGGATGATACCCCGCAGCTCTGCCTCAGAGCACCCCATGGTGTCCTGAGAATAAGACAGGGTTTGGCTCATGCTTTCTGGGTTCAGCTCAGTGACAAACCCCCTAAGTTTCCTGAGGAGGTGAAGGAGCTCTGCAGTGCTGAAGCCCTTGTCCCTAAGGAACAGCAGATTGCACCTCAATACCTCAGGGGGCTTGAGGAGAACAAATGGGTTCTGACTCAGTAGCTTCTGAAGCCATATCTTCATGTTGGCCTCCTCTCCTCCAAGCTCCTGATAGGCCTGCTGGAGGGTCTGCACCATCACCTGGTTCTGCTCCACAGGCCGGCTGAAGCTGTGGGGGGCGCTGGCCATGAGCTTGGTGATGATTCGTTTGTTAAGGTTTAAGCTCCTGAAGTAAGCAATGTTGTTCCTCTGGTTCTCATGGTGACTTGAAGAGCTGAAGAATGAGGCAGGAAATTTTTCAATGATACTAACCAACTCTTTTTGGTTTGGGCACACGGTTGTCCACAGCTCTCTCTGAGCCACTATCTGCTCTGGGTTGCAGAGCACTGCCTCAGGGTGAACAGCCAGAATACGGGCAATGATGGAGCCTGAGGCCCCCATGTCCATCAGCAGGTGAGCTACTTCCTTAGCATAGGCTGGGGTCTGATGCAACACCCAGCCCTTCAGTTTTCGGACCTTTTGGATGTCCACAGAGAGATCATAAAGAGTCTCCACAGTCTGCTGGTTCTCTGCTGAGCTGAGCGTGGCACATGGCCTCAGGTGTACAGGATGTGCTGGGACGCGCAGGCATCTGAGACACAGCGATGCTGTCATCAAGCGCAACATGGATGCAAACTCCTCGAGCCCAGTGCCTATGGAGATGAGGCAAGGAACTGTAATACCAAATAGGCATTGTATGAAACTAATAAATAACACAATCTTAACCTTGTAATGCAAACAACGGGACAAGGATATACAATCACTTGCCACTTTATTAAGTACACCTTGCTAATGCCATGTTAGACCTCCTTGTTATCATAATATTGGTACACTGTGGTCATGAAGGGTTGGGCATGGCCATGGACATGTAGGCTGTGGCATTTAAACAATGCACAGTTAGGACTAAAGGACCTAAAATGTGCCACCACTGGCAGCCTGAAGAGTTGGATCCATGCTTTCATGTTGCTTATGTCAATCATTATCATAACATCCAAATATCACAGTGTAAGTTGAGGCTCACCAGAAAAAGCAACATTTTTCCAGCCTTCTACTGATCACTTTTGCTGAGTCCATGTGAATTGTAGCCTTAGTTTCCTGTTCTTAGCTGACAGGAGTGTCACCGTGTGATCTCCTGCTGCTACTGTCCATCTGCTATAATGTTTGCCATGTTGTATGTCCATAGATGCTCTTTTGCAGTATGCAGTTGTAGTGAATAGTCAGTGGTAAGTCACTGTTGTCTTTCCATCATATCAATATGTTATTCTGAATATTTTCCTCTCACATCTGACATCAACAAGGCATTTTCATCCAGAGAACTGTTGCTCAGTGGATATTGTCTTTTTTGTTGACTATTATTTGTAACCCTTAGAGATGGTTGTGGATGAAAATCCAAATATAACAGCAGCTTATGAAATAAACTAGCCCTTTTGGCACCAACAGCCATGCTGTGTTCAAAGTTGTGCAATTCACCCCATACTTATGCTTGATTTACATTTCAGCAAGTCATCTTGACTGTGTCTACATGCCTAAATGCACTGAACTGCTGTCATATAATTTGAGGAGTAGATATATGTGTTAATGAGTTGTGTCGACAAGTGTACCTAATGAAGTGGCCATTGAGTCTATAAACACTGAACAGGCAAGATAAAACTCTCACATTTAACAAACAACCCTAGTAACTGCAGATCTGCAATTTTGTAATATAAAATGTGTCATATAATAACATCATAAATGAATCATCGTGGTACTACAGAGATGTCAGAGCCTCTACAAATAAAGGAACATATTTTAGTACAGACGTAATCAGAAATAAAAGTGAAGTAAAAACAGAAATACAGTATACCGTATCATTCTAATGTCGTATGAATCAATTTATACTTTTCATGACTGAAATACCCAACATGACAACAGCAATTTTAGAATATACCATACACGCCTGTAATATTATTGATTTATCTGTGAGGCATGCAAGACTGATATGAGCTCTTACATGCAAGTTAGACTTACTTACTGAAATGTGAGTAAGATTTTTTTTGTTCTTTTTTTGGGGGGACAAAAATTACCAAAAAATATTTCAATTATTTGAACAGATATTGTGAGGTGTTATGTGCAATGAGTCATCCTGTTTGTAATTTATGTAGTGTACTAGAAAAAACAGTAAAGATAAAATGAGATTCTGCGCAAAACAAGTGTGTTCTGTTACATTTAGAGATGATTTGTAGGCCATCCCTGTAGCACCTCGGTGCTTCATTTTAAAGGCCACGGTAAGTGTTCAGGTCATTGTGAGGAAATCTTAAAACTCCCACTTTAATTATAATTCCCTTGAGCAACTGTTTATATAAAGTAAATTAATCTCTTAAAATCTTAAAAGCCTTTTGCCATTTAATCTCCTTGCTTTAGGGAACACGCAGTTCACTTGTGGATAATGTTACTTTGTCAAAGCAGCGACAGCAGATAATGAGATCTGACCGTGTTTCATAAAGGGTGTTTACAAGGCTTGGAGTCTACATGATGAATCTGAACGAAGGTACAAAATGTAGAAGATTTGGGGAATTTTAAGGGATTTGTCTCCCTCAGTACTAGTAAAGTTTGCATGTCCTCCCACTAAAACTGTTTAAATGTATAAGGTTGATGTATAGGTTGTTAATCTATGTCTAAAAATCCTGTTTTATATCAATAATGATTGTTGGCCTTGCTTTTGTGAAATTCTTGACTATTTTGTTAATTATTTCATGTTTTACTACTGTTTACTGTTTTTGTTATGTTGTGTATTGTTCTAATTTTGTTGCTTTAGTGTTTTGTTCCAGATCTCTGTTGTTCACATTACATCAAAACAACTCAAATCTCAATTCACATACATTTTGTTGTCAGTTTAAAATGAGGTCTAAATTTTGCGCTTATTAGTCCATTTTGTTGCTTATTTTAATCATTGGTGTTCCCTTCGTAAACATATACAAAAGGCAGACATTGATGCATTAACCATTCTCAAGAAACACAGAAATGAAGTGCTTTTCACTCAAAATTGCCAAAATGATCCACACGTTTGACTAGAATAAAAATAGTTCTACCCACCATGTTCAAACAAAATTTAATGCCATGAACATGAACATACTCATACCCTGTTGACCAAAAAACATCACATAATTCAACCACATAGTTTAAACCGATGGATACAATTTATAATTTGACTGGAAAGTGTCACAGCTACAGTTCTGATACAAAATATCGCTTATAAGATGCGTTACCTTTAGCAGCGGTCAGCGGAAATGACGTTTTGTTATGAAGGGTTTTCTTCTTCTCCGGTTCGTTTGCATTAGTTTGTCCACAGCGCCGCACAGAGGTGGAAGTGGACAGTACACACTGGTGCCAAAGACTCCGAGATGTAAATGTGACCCTGAAACAGCCTCCTGTGTTTAAAAAAATAATAATTTTACCTCTAAATCTCTCAAAATCCATCCGGAAGCGTTTATTATTTTATTTTATGCCCCCACTGCCACATTTTCTTCATTTTCTTCAAAGCTCTGCACTTTTATTGCAGCCCATATGTCCAGTAATTAAATAATTTGGCAAAAATTTGTATCTCAAACAGCAGTTGGTGTGCCTCCAAACCCTGCAGCATACGGGGCCCTGATGAGTGTAATCAGCACAGGCCTGAATTGGGCTGAACACACGGAGAGTTTTTTCACAGTTGGTGCTTAATCATGATGCTTGATCACCAGCTCTGCAAGCTGTTCCCTCTGCATCACGGAAGCTGCTGCTGCTGAGTGTGAGGCTGGGCTCATTATAGTTTATATACTAGTAAACACATGATATGCCTCACGGGAGAACAGGTGCTTCTTTCTCTTTTAAAGCACACAATTTTGACAAGAATGAGCTGGTTTTCAGAGCGCAATTATTATCCTGTTATGATTATTATCATGCAAACAAACAATAATGATGACAACATAGACAAGAATGAGCAAAAATCACTTTAAGATCCATTTAGAAATTGCTTTTTATAAAGAAACAGATTTCTTCGACGTCACCAAAATGAAGTCTGAATGACTTATTAATACTCCGATTCAGACTTAATTTTCAAGTGTATTCAGTGAATATGCAGAGTCATTAATGGAAGAAGTACACAACTCTTTGCATGAGTAAAGTTACTAAAGCACACTATGAAAATTCTACAGTACAAGCAAATACAGTCCATTCAAAGTTTAGAAGTATTATCCAAAAACATCTGGTTTTTTCAGTATATTACAAAATTTATATTATTTAAAGTAAAAGTACTCTTCAATAAAATTACTGTTATTATGTTTTGAATTATTTTTACTGCTGTAATGTGTACCTTACATTTTACTGCAAGCAATGCTGAACTTTTTTAATATTCTATTTATGGATGTACAACTGCCTCTGTTATGCATTTATGGTTAAGCCATGGTAAAATGACTCAAAAGCACCCCTTGCAAAATTTTAAAAAGTCAATCCTTGCACCAAGATTATCCTATAAGTAATTTTGCATGTACAGTATCTCATAAAAGTGAGTACACCCCCCACATTTCTGCAGATATTTAATTATATCTCTTCATGGAACAACACTGAAGAAATGACACTTTGACACAATGAAAAGTAGTCAGTATTCAGCTTATATAACAGTGTAAATTTATTGTTCCCTCAAAATAACTCAAAA
>JAQQAE010019609.1:0-10885 GCA_029823295.1 Pseudamia nigra | reverse complement strand
GTTATTTTGAGGGAACAATAAATTTACACTGTTATATAAGCTGAACACTGACTACTTTTCATTGTGTCAAAGTGTCAGTATTGTCCCATGAAAAGATATAATTAAATATCTGCAGAAATGTGGGGGTGTACTCACTTTTGTGAGATACTGTACATCCTCCTTGTCTCTCCTCATCTCTCACCTCTCCAGTCACCTCATTGTCTTATTTTCTATCTTGCAATGCTGTGATACTAACATGCATCTTCCCAGTAGTTTTGTGCTTCCTCCCTCTGCCCAAGGTCTTTCGGTTGCTCAGTCTCCTGATGTCCTTGCTGTGTGTTTTCTGGTTCTGGACCGGTTCAGTGTCTGTGGACGTCACCCAGTGTCTGTGTTGTCTGTTGTTCTATCTGTACTCTTTTCTTTTGTCTGTCCTCTGTCCACTAACCCCAACTGGTCGAGGCAGATGGCCGCCTACCCTGAGCCGCTGGTTCTGTTGTTAGTTTTTCTCTTCTGTTAAAAGAAGTTTTTCCTCCCCCCTGTCGCCTTTGGCTTGCTCTTGGTGGTTCTGTTGGTGTTCTCTGTATAGTCATGAGGTCTCGGCTTCAAATTGCGAAGCGCCTAGAGATAATTAGCGACTATACAAATAAAAATTGAATTGAATTGAAAAACACAGATACACACTGGAAAGCTGTCTCATTCGGAGAATAGACAACTTCCAACCATGTGCATTCCACATGATAACAACTGTATGTGACATTAACGTAAAATGAAACAAATACACTAGAGTCAGTTGTTCTGAGTGGTAGCCATTTCGAATTGTAAACTCTGGGTTGGTGGGATTGCTCCAACTCTCCGTGTTGGAATTCTGCCATGAGTGGGCATTTCAGTAGAAATTTCTGACTAGGAACTCAGAAATTCCAACTTCTGAATACAACTGGAATGCACCATTAATCAACTGCAGTGAGGCGATCCTCATATGAGGATGTCTGATGAAAATGGCTGAAATAACAGAAGTTCTGACGTTTACCACAGACGATGAGTCCAACTAAATAATACAAATAATATTCCTTGAAATTCTTAGGAGATCAAACTAATGGCCCTAAATAAACATTCTATGCTTTGTTAAGCAAATTGTGGTAAACAGCTGAAACATCCAATGAAGCTGAGGTGCACAGCTGAACCGGTGGTGCATGGGAGGAAACTAAATACACAACAAGCCAACCAAGGTGATACAAACCCACTCAATGTAAGTATGCAGAACCCACTCAAGGGAAATACTGTGCTGCATTAATTGGGGTTGTAACACCTAGTCCTATTAGGTTATTGGAATGTTTTGTTTAGTTTGAAAATTCAGAACTCTTATTATACATATCCCCGTGTACATTACAAACACTAGTACCCTGGTTACTCCCTGTAATGTTTACAATATAATGAAGCAATTTAATCTGATATTTCTGTACCTTGTAGTCAAAGTTAAAAGTAATTTACTGCAGTTGTTGAACACAACACTGATATAGTGCAGTTAATTTAATCTCATTGACATGTTCCAGTCCCCGTCCTAACACGTTGTGATCAGTGCAGCATCAAAGTCTAAGATTGAAGAACAGAGAAAAGTCTATTGTTTTACCTTTTAAATACCAAGACAGATTTCTCAGTGTTTGTTGTAATGACCTTATGTTAAGAAACCAGATTCAGGATGGGCCAATTAAGATTATGATTTTTATGCATGTTTAACACAGGGATGTGATGGGTTGTCTGGTGTCTACTGTATTGACATGACACTGCATGTTGCTGCTGTAGAAATAAACTGCAGACTACTTGTGAGATGTACCATGATGACTGTTCATTAGTTTGACAGTTCTGTCTATGCCTATTTATTACATCTTTTTTAAAACTCACCTCAGTTGTCAAAAGCTTTTGAACTCCTATTTTGTGATTTTTTGTTACAATTGGCTGCCTGCTGTGAATGTGTGTTGTTTTTTTTTTAAATGTCAACATAAAAAAGCATGGAAGTATTAACTGAGTTGGAAACGAAGTAGAGGTCAGTAGAGGGACAGATTATGTTTGATTACAGAAGTCAGATCCAATCACATTCATATCTTGGCACAGGAATTCATACAGATACTGACAACAGTGAAATTCCAATTTGAATGTGTAATGTTCACAGCGTGTATGTCCATGTAGATTTACACATGAAGGCTGAGTATTTTTCAAGAGTGTTATAGTCTTGAATGAATGTCTTTGTTGGAAATACAGAAGGAAATAAAACCTTAACACAGCTTAAAAATATAATGTGAAAAATATGTCACACAAATATTTCAGATCATCAAACAAATTGTAAAATTAGACAAAGATAACTTGAGGAAATAAAAATTGCAATTTTTAAATGATGATTTAATTAATCAAGGTAAATAAGCTCTCCAAACCCCACTGGCCTGATGCGAAAAAGTCATTTATTTGCTGCTAAACATAATGACTGCTTGTGTCACCCTTGGCAGCAACAACTGCAATCAGACATTTGCAGTAATGGCCAGTGAATCTTTCACTTCACTGTGGATGAATTCTGTCCACAGTCTTCTTTGCAGAATTATCTTCATTCAGCCACATATGAGGGATTTCAAACATGAATGGCCTATCAGCATTTCAGGTGGATTTAAGTCCAGACTTTCACTAGGCCATTTCAAAATCTTTATGTGTTGATTTGTTTTTTTTTTTTTAGACTTCCTGATGTGTTTCAGATCATTGTCCTGCTGCATAATCTAAGTGAGCTTGAGGTCATGAACTGATGCCCAGACAGACATTCTCCTTCAGGATTTCCTGGTAAAGAGTAGAATATTTTTCGCACTATAAGGCGCACCGGATTATAAAGCGCACCCTCAAAAAATGATCCATTTTTGTTTTTTCCATACATAAGGCGCACCGGATTATAAGGCGCATTACGCAACACAAAAATTAGATAAGTCAAACTTTATTAAAAATTAAAAATATTTTTAATGAAACATTTATTCAAGGCTTTCCACAATAACAAAAAGTCATACTAAAGCATTTTGACAGATTTTTGAGCGCTGTGTACTACATACTGACTTCGAACCGATTTTACCGTAAGCACAAACCAGGAAAAATCCATATATAAGGCGCACTGGGTTATAAGGCGCACCTTCGATTTTTGAGAAAATTAAAGGATTTTAAGTGCGCCTTATAGTCCGAAAAATACGTGGTTCCATCAATTACAGCAACTCGTCGAGGTCCTGAAACAGCAAAGCAGCCCCAGACCATCATATACCACTCTTGTGTTTGAATGTTTGTATGATGTTCTTTTATTTAGTGCTGTTAGTTTTACACCAGATGTAACAGGATGCTCAATTCCAAAAAGTTAAAGTGCCCATGCCGTGCTTTTCCTTTTCTCTGACTTATTGTATTTGCCATATTGCAACAGTGAGTTATTATCTTAAACATGCCAGAAACTGCAAAAAACAAGGTAAGTCTACCTATTGCCTAGAAATCCTTCAGAGAAGCAAGTTGCATGTCACAAGTCTCACAAACTCTCGGTTGCAAGACTTGTTTTTCAACCAGGCACAGTTTGACCTTATCGTGTGCTTAGATGGTCATTCTCACTGTAACAGTACAGTACAGGATAGTGTTAGCCTGTGGAGAAATGTAAACAGTACAACAGCCAACTCAGTATGTTATAGCCAAAGTCTCAAGATGAAGGGAGCAGTGTCTGTTAACAGCTTGGCTCAGTGAAAACTAGTCATTAACATAGATTCACAGTCCACCTCCTTTTTATTTACTAGAGTCATGGTTGCAATCACTCTGGTGGATGCATCCTGCTTGATGCAAACCCATGTCAGGATCTCAAGGTGCAGCCATTTACAATCATGATCATCACACAGTAGTTATGTGCATAGTTATCAGTCACTATCTGTTCATTTATTTATTGAAATAGGACAGTGCACATTAATCAACATATCAGTTTTGCACATCAATGTAAATATGTCAGAATTAGCGCAATAGCTAAATTTCCAAACGCAGGAATCACAGAGAACAAAGGCACATTGACAAACATATAACCATTGACGAGACAGTCCATAACACAAAACACAAGGAATACACTATACAGACAAACTGGGGACATTTTACATGATAAAAGCTATTACATCTACTGGCATTGTTATTAAAATAATGAAGAAGCAGTATTTCACATTTGTCTCTGAGTACAGGTTTTATAAAAGGAGGCATTTTATAAATGACTGCATGACTGCTTTGTCTTTAACCATGATGATCTGCAGCTCTATCTCACCAATTCTGGGTGCAATGGATTGGACGTTGGCAAGGAAGATACTGGGTTGCAGAGGTCCATGTGACCAGCTCAGAAACAGAAGCAGGCTTGCCCTGTTCAACACCAAGCCAGATCTCATCTACCCTGGCCATGCGGCTTGACCACCCTGAGAATAACAGTAATAGTAATGATTCACTGTTAATTTATTTCTTGAAGAGCATTGGACTTCTGTTGTTTACAAGGAAAAGCAATGAAGCCATCTAGCTAAACTCCTCCCGTCACGCCAGAAACTCCAAATAAGACAAATCCATTTGTTGTAGGAAGAGGCCCTGCTTGAGATCTTGTGTTTTCATTCTGAAATAATTAGACTATTTTGATGAGAGTAGTTATGATGGGTACAAAGTTAATCTAGTTGTACCTGACAATTAAAATTAAAATTGCTGCAAATGAGCATACCATGGAAACTTTTACCTCCTCAGTTTACAGAATATTTTCCCTAGACACTTGAAGATCACCAAGATGTATTTTTTGTCAAATATGTGATGAGCCTTTGTGTTCTTTTTGGTCACCAGTGGTTTTCACCTTGGAACTCTCCCATTTTTGCCCAGTTTCTATCTCATTGGTAAAACATGAACACTGAATGTGAGACCTGTGGTTTTTGAGATGCTGTTCTGGGTATCTTTTGTGACCTCCTACAGTAGATGAGCGCTCTAGGAGTAACTTTGGTAGGCCAGCCAGGTTCGCTCGAGTCCTAGTGCTTTAGAAATGGTATGGAACCCTTCCAGATAAGTTTGGATAGTTTTCCCTAAAAATACAATCACCATTTAAAAATTGCATTCTGTATTCAGTTGAGTTATCTTTGTCTATTATTAAAATGTGTTTGATGATGTGAAATACTTCTTAAGTCTGATGATTATGCAACCATAATAAATTAGGAAAGGAGCAAATAATTTTTCACAGCACTGTATGCCATTAAAACATGAGTGGAATCTTTACATGAGCACAAAAGGGCCCATCTGACCCACTTTAATAACAACAGGTAGGGAAAAGTAACTTCTATGTGCTGCTTTAATTAGAATACTCCATCTAAATGTGTTCCAAACACCAAAGAGAACTGTCTCCAGGGACTCTGATATTTTTTTTGCAGTTGCACTACGGGAGGAGTTAGCTTTTTCGCATGCATAGAGGTGTTCATATTGCACATAGCTAAGTGTTCTCCTAAAAGGACATGGCTGTTTGCAGTCATTTGGCCTTTAAGTCTACCTTGTGACTCACAAGCTTAGAAGACTGAACTTAAAATGGCCTAACCTTTTTCCATCCACCTTCCTTGTTTCTGTCAATCTCCTTCCATTACCTGCTCCAGTGTATCCTCATTATTATCTTCCTGTGCTGATTTTCTTGTTGTTAACACTTCCTCACATAACCCTGAGCATCTTTGCTAATTGACTTCTTTGCCATCTGCATATTATAAATAAGAAAAGCAGCAAAGTGAAACCATAAGGCCGATTTGAATCTCTGTAGGCACTGTTTCTGCCACACAGATTAGATAATCACCCACAGAGGCCAGTGTGTAAAATGCACACAAATGCACACATGACTCTGTCTGTGCTCAACACTTCAGAATAATGTGGACAGACCTTTAGCCCTAAGGGCAGAAGATGGTGTTAAACAGCATCACTGTCAGAGCACAGCATGCGCTCAACACTTACTGTTGCTGCACAGTCCCACTGTGCTAGTGCAGCAGTAAAATAAATGCCTTCAGGCCCCCGCCTGTCTTACTGCTTGAGGCTATACGCTCTATGTGTTATCCTTGCTTTGACCTCCTGTTATTCTGATTATGTCACAGAACAAATGGCTAAAGAACTACCGGTAGAGTGAATATTATGGGTTGAAAAGTTAAAGCTGTACACCACAGAGGCAGAAAATATGCCTATGGCTGGACTTCTAAATTTTTGAAGTGCTAGTTCATAAAAACTTCATTAGGAAACAGTGCATTATGATGACACACGCTGAATGCAGAGATTTCCTGCTAAGGCAGTGTCCACAAATGGTGACACTTGTATAGGGAAATGTCCTTTGTACATTTTTACAGTGTCCCGTCAGCTTTAACATTTTTAGCTCGTGTTGCTAGCCACATTAGCTTCAGTTATTCCCTCATTAACAACAACCAATATTACTGCCGTGCACTGCGGCATTGGGTATTGGGCTGCATAATTTTAAAAGCACACAAATGTTCATTTTACATAACCAGCTAAACAACATAAATCTTGTGCAGTGATGTGTAGAGTATTAACAAACAGTACTCAAGTAAAAGTCTTGTTACTTTTTACTTCTAACAACTCAAGTAGATGTACCCAGAAATATAAGTACTTGGGGAAAAGTAAAAAATCATCTCATCACAAGTTCTCAAGTACGGTAGTAAGTAATTTCATAATATGGAATTTATTACAGAATCATACATTGAATTCATGCAGCTGTTTTGCTATTTTTTAATTTTCTTTATTATTTTTTCATTTTGTTGCTTATTTTTGTTGATTTTTTTTTTTTTTTGCTTCATTTTGGATGTTTGTTAATTAGGTTTGAAAATGTGTGCCCATTTGTTGCTTAGATTATTAATTTTCAAGTTTGAATTGATAATGTTCTTGATTTTTTTCAAATTTTATATTACAACCCTTTTACTCCACCACATTCAGCTGTGTCCAAATGTAACTAGAGGAAAACTAATTTTTTCATCACAAATGTAGTGGAGTAAAAGGTATTCTGCTTTTAGAAGTACATGACAAAAAATACTTATGTGCATGTAAAAAACTACAGGCACTTGAGTGCTACCCACCTCTGATCTTGTGTAACCACTTCAAAGCTGGGTGCTACATTCTATCCTTATTTTGTTGCAAACTAGCTGATAGGTACATTTCCGTAATCGTATAGTGCGGCTCCGCCACTGACGCCTCTTTTTCCTCCGCCGCTCATGTCTGTCGTATGATACACAATCATCATGTTTCAGTTCTGTTCGGCTGAGTACTTTTATCCAGAAACATATTCAAATTTGATTGTCTTATACAAAGGTGGCACCTGGGGTTACCTAACAAATTGTAGGTGTGGCTTGTGCTACCCAGGCCATTCCTTTGGCCACACCCATGTCCAACAGGCATCAAGCATTTTGTGTACTATCTGGAGTGCTTATTTACTACACACTGCAATAGGTCACTGTAAAAAATAGAGGCAATAATGTAATTTATGTCAGTCGTCTTGTTGAAGGACTTGCTGCATAGTTCATTGTCATCATCCTTAACTTTACCCCAATGGCTTCAACAAGTAAAAGTCTATTTAGTGTAACATTAATACCTGTACCCTAAACAACCCTAAACAAACCCTAAATAAGTACCCTAAACAAAAACGACGTGTTGAATGAAATTTGGTTTACGTGCACCAAATCTCGTACTTTCTGCTCCAAACAGTTCATAACATTTTAAGTACAAAAGCAGGTAACACTTAGTACTTGATACTTTATTGTGAAGAAACTCTGAAAAGTTTTTCTGCGTGTTGTGTATTCAGGTTCGCTTGTGACTGAGAAATGCATGTGTATGATGATTTTATTCTGATACAACAATAAACTGAAGGTAGCCTAAGGCTTTTGCACTGTACTGCATTTTCCCTTCAATGAAATGTTGGCATATTATGTGAAATGCCATTTTCTTTTGACTCTCAGGGCTTCAGGAAACAAGGTATTCTCAGTTGTAAACAGCACAGAAAGATTCAAAATATTTCTTTGGCATGAAGTTTTGAATTTTTTCTTCATTTATAGAGCATGTCTCTCATATTATTAGAATAATCACTGCGATTGAATTTGATACTCTGGAACAATTGACTTAATTGGATTTGTTTAATGAGAATTAGCTTATGGTGCTAATTATTCCAGGTGTGACTGTGTTTGCATCGTGCCTCATTTCCTTGCAATTCTTTCCTTGGGCTGCTACAGATAAGATTAGGTTTATGGTCAAACAGCCTGTTGAAATTGGTGTAGAAAAACAGAAAGAACCAAATGGAATGGGCACACAGTATATAATGGAGAAAAGAAAGGAACAAGGAAAAATGAAGAGTTGATCTTAAGCAGCACACATTTGACCATAAGGCAGAACATTACTGAGTGTATTTCATGAACAATTTCCTCAAGCTAAAAGCATTTACATGCCATTATACCATCAGAACAGAGTGACACTAGTGGGAGCCCATGCTTAGGACTTTTGTTCTTAATTTTGTTGAAGTAAATCAAACATGCTCACCAACCTTTTGGATCATACACTCTAAATATTAGTGGACAAAGTGACTGTGACATCATCCATTAGTTTCTCAATGGCAATTTTTTTAGGCCCATCGAGTTGTTACTTCCTGGGTGACATTTTGGAGACAAAAACAGGATGTAACCATATTTGGATGTATGGCAGCGGAGCTACTCAAGTGTAGTGTGTCAGGGGTCTAGCTTACTGATGTGGTAAAACTTCACCGAGCATTGCCAAAGTCATATTGTTTAATTGTTGTTAGTGTAAGCACTTACCTGCAACTATCTTCAAGCATACCTCAGGTAAAATTATGCTATATATAAAAAAATTTGATGATCTTAGTCGAACCCCGACATCAAGTCGAGCTACTATAACAACCTGTCAATCAAACCCCAGCGTGGCACAGATTTGTCTGATTATTTCCCATAAGATCTTAATAATGGAGCCAAAAGTTAAAGATACATCATCAGATTGCTTATTAGAAGGCCCAAATACAATGTTGAAGACCATGATGACTCATGACAAAAAATGTATTCACTTACTGTTTTCAGATCCCATGTAACTCTGGGAATCAGGACTTCTTGAAGCCCAGTGAACGGTCCCCCGACAGCAAACAGCGGTATTACAACTTTAAGATACTTCCGCATTGGCCTCACTGAACAGCCACAGTCATTGCCCACTGTTTTGGACCTAGCCCAGGACATGAGCAATTGTATAAGTCATGTGTGAATTTCTCACTTAGCTGTAGAAATTGTGCAGCCAATTCAGACATGAAACATGGTCCAACCAGCATATTTTTAAGATGTCCATCCAAGGGTATGAAACTTACTAAGATATCTATTCCTATCATTTCTATCATCACAGTTGACTGTGAGTGATGCCTATGATTTCTTGATGTTTTTGTTAAAAAAAAGACTAAAATCTGTTTTGACTGCAATAAGCTTTAGCTTTATTCCACCAATAAGCAGTCTGTTCCATCAGGCTTAAAAATATACCAGGTCTGTGAAAGAGAAACTGTGATACCACTAGAGAGAATGTGTGAATGAGTGGGTGATTGAGTCAGCAAAAGAGAGAGAGAAACTGAATTCACAGTGAATCACAGAGCCCCGATGTAAATACAGAGAAGGCTGGTGGCCAGAAGCCATGATCATGGGGTATAATACAAGTCAAACGGAAAAGGGAAACTGCCCTGAGAGATTGCACAGTAAAGGGAAGATGAAATACAGTGAACTGCAAAAGTATCCTACCCCATGGATGTTTTCACCTTTTATTGCAGTATAAAATGAATTATTGTCAATATAATTTGCCTTGTTTGACAATGATTTACAAAAAACAAATCTTTAATGCCAGAGTGAAAACAGATTTCTACAAAGTAATGTCAATTAATTAAAAATATATCATGAAATATACTGCAAGTGTTTGCATAAGTATTCATACCCTTTAAGTCAGTATTCTGTAGACTGACCTTTGACTGCAATGACAGCATTCAGTTTGTGTGGGTGGCTCTCAGTCAGCTGTGTCCCGGGTTCCGGCACCAAAGTTGTGAAGAAAATCTCATTTTCTCTTGCAAAAGGGAGGGTGTCACTGGGATGCAGCCCACACCTCTCAACAATTCTTTTCCCCAAGCATCTTTTATTATAAAATCACACACGCAAAACGTCCAATCACATTTAATGTGCGTTCATGATGAAGTCATTACGCACAAGCATTAACTTCTCATTGGCAGACGTATGTCATGTCGCTACGACACCTCTATGTCTGGAAATAATATGTTTGTTTATCAAGTGTAAGCAAAGCAAAAACACATTCCCATTATCTTCATGCGCAACACTCGAAACACAAGTGTCAACCAGGGTTATATGTCTCTTTCGCAAACAGAATATAATTATCTCTTCCATAAGAAAATTCATATATTCTTCAGATTGTTCTCTATAAAAGTATTTCTTTGATAACTGTTATCTACATATTTTCCTGACACTTACACACCTCAATACCACAATTTGTCTCTATTCTTCATTATAAAGCTACTCAAACTCTATCACATTGGACAGAGATCAGGAGGAAATATTCCTTTTCAAGTGCAGTCTGACATTCTCTTGAATTGAGATCTGGGCTCTGACTCGACTACAGAACAATGTTGTCTTTAAACTATTTTGTGCAATTTTTGCTGTTTGCTTCAGGACATTTTCTTCCTGGAAAGTAAATCTTCCAGATAGTTGCAGTTCTGTCAGACTGAATCAGGTTTTTGCCCAATATCTCCCTAAATGTTGCTGTATTCATTCAACCTTCGACCTTTCCTAGCCTTCCAGGGTCTGATGTGTTCCTACAGCATGATGCTGCCACCACC
>JAQQAE010019608.1:0-10885 GCA_029823295.1 Pseudamia nigra | reverse complement strand
GTTCCCCACTATCCTTATATCACTTGTTGCCAGCTGAAACATAATCAGCCATGCAGAAATTATCCAATGGGAGGCTCGTACCTATTTGCTTAATTAAATCCAGTTGGTGACCTTTTTTTTGACCAGGCAGCGTATGTACAGTACATATTACAAATGCATCTCTGTGCAGTATCCCTCACATACTGTACATGCATTTATCCAATTTTACTGTTGTTTTTCCTGTTAAAACACAACTGTTTGTGAGTTCTAACTAATCTCTGACTGGTTTTATTTGTTTTATATACTGATGCTGGACATTTTATTTCAGTTTGCTTTGGTGTTTGCCTGTATTTTGAAGTTATTGCAAATGTGACACTTTTGCAGAAATGAAGGTGAATTGACTGTTACATGATCCAAATCCAATATTGACTCATTTTTACCAAATAACAAGTTTGTCTCTCCGATTCTACTACTTGCCACAAAAAAGTAGATGAGAATAGTCTAGATTAGACTGGAATGGAATTACGTTAACGTCCAGCTAGACAGGAATTATGTTTTGTCTCATCAGAGCAAATTACAGGAGAAAGCAATCTCAAAAATATCTCACATTCACATAAAGGAAAAGTACAATGCAATAGGTACAGAGCCTGAACATTCAGTGCAGTCATACGTGAACATCTCCAGCCTACACTCGCATTATTGAATTTACCATAGCTTGTTGCATTTGGAATAACTGAGCCCTTATATAACCTCTTCATTGACAAAGGTACTCTATAATTTTGGGCTGAGTGGAGCAGCAAACCACACATTAACACTAAGCATTAGAATATTGTAATCTCTACCAGGGACACGTAGACAGCAAAACGTCTCTCTCTTTCTCTGACTCGTCTTCTTACATATCATGATGTTGCACATTTCTAATCTGCAAGGTCCTACGTTCACTAATGCTAGAAAAACAAAGGAACCAATTTAAACAGTGGCCCTTGAAATCATTGATGCCCTCAGTGGAAATTGTCATTTGTTCTGTATTTAGGAACATATTGTACATAGATGACAATTTCAGCTTGACCAATGTGGACTTTATACAGTATGTCAACATGTATTTTGCTGTTTGCTATTTCTCTGCTCCTCTAACACCGCATCCCCACTACAGTGCTTTATAAATGTCAACAAAAAGCGTCTTTATCACGCTAATGTATGACTGCATATACTGTTTGATCTCTGACTAAAAGTTTTGTCATATAAGTTGTACCGTATATGTTTGTGAGGAGAACAAGGACAAACACAGCAAAGAGTGCATCTTATAGAGCGCATCTCCCTTATGTGTAAATTTGTCTAAAGCAATAAATATTACTGTGACAAACCCATTAGACTGTCATACAGTGCCAGAAGTGTAACAGGACTAAGGATCATACCACAAAATACAAGATAATATTTGGAAATTAACTTTAACAGAAATTTGACCTCAGAGTTAAAAAGCATATTGTCAAGGAAAGTAAAAAGAGTTATCCTTACCTACCACTTATCCATATACCTACTGTAAAACTTTTCCACTTCCTTAAATACGAACAATTTCTTGAATGACGCATCCTTAAATGTATAAAAGAAGAACATATTCAGATATATAACATTCTCTGAACTCACCAGGAACTGGAACATTGCGGTTTGTGGAAGGTTCTTGTGCTCTGGCAGCAGGCAGAGGTCCGTTTCTCTCTTCTTGTATCGGACTGTCCTGTAGACCACAGCTCCATTAAGAAGGACTAAACTAAATAAACCTTCTGTAAAGCATCATTAATTATTGTGTAGTATATTCATTTAATTCAAGGTGAGACTGTGACAGTGTCTTAAATTTAAAATTAAAACACAAATGAATTTATGGCTTGAAACAAAGGTGATAGTAAAATATGAACTACAATATAATGAAGAAATAATCTGTTTCGGAGTGTTTAGGCACACTAAAAGGAAAAAAATCATATTGTCAGTCATTTTCAGTGCTAATAAATGTTACATGACGCACCTTCTCTCCTTCCTCCTCCTCTTCATCTACGAAGGCAAAGGACTCCCAGTTGTATTTCTGACACTGATTCTGTTCTTGAAGGCTGCGACCCTGAAATAAATCAACACAAAAAAGCAATACAATCATGTGCAAATCCATGCGGTGGGCATTGAGCAGTACAATCATACACGGGTGCCGTGGTCATCATGCAGTATCATCTGGATCGTTACCATCCGGTGCAATAACTTCCATGGCCCCCATCTCTTGACCAGTTAAGTGTGCTCCGTTTTTGTTTGTGAGTGTTGTTCTTATTTTAACTGTTCTGTTTTTGATGTGATTGACATCAACCTGCCAGTGGGACTGGAGATGGAAATAAATAAATCAGTAATTCATTCAAAAGTGTTGCCACAATGCAACCAGGGTTAACTGGAGTGTTGACGGGGGTGTGTGGGGTCTGTAGTACGAGTCGAGGTGAAGCTACCGAAGGATCAAGAACAGACTTTGCAACTACCAAAATGAAGACAGCAGATATGAGCTGTTGTGAATTCTTCCAATCAGAGGCTGTGTAGTTACAGATCGGTCAGGTGTGTGTTCCAAGGATAAGTTATGCAAATCACGCTAGAAACAACAGTTAAAACACACAGCTGTCGCCTCCTGTCAGCTTTTCATCCATATCACTGTTGCTAAAATCAAAAACAGTGCAAGTTGGGGTTTTTTACATCGTGAATGGCTCACTGTTACCATGTGCTGTTAATTAATGGCATATTTTGGGGTCGTTTACAATTATCTGGCAGCATTTCATAGGTTATAGTCATCGCCATATGTTATCACGGCATGGGTACAATACTTTTGCTTCCTTCTGTTGTATTTCAGGAAGTACTGTTCATACAGTGAACTTGTACACAATCCTGAGTAAACGATAAGGATGATTTCATGTGCTGAGTTTTATTATTCAGACAGTCTTAAAAGGGTAAAAACATAAGATATGTCACTACCCTGGTATCAAATTTGGGAGAATTATAGTGTCATCTTCACTGCATTCAGTCAAAAACTGTTTTTGTCATTATGTTTGAGTTACTTACACACTTAAGGTTAGAATTCTATGTTATTTAGAGACACTGTTCATATGAAATAGAGGTTTACAATCAAAGAGAATAAATGACAGTGAGTTTGTGTAGATACATGTACAGTGGTGTGAAAAAGTTTAGGTACCCCTGACAATTTGTATCATTTTCATTTACAAATCAGTAGGTGTTTGGATCAGCAATTTTATTTTGATCTATCAAACAGCTGGTGGACAGAGTAATATTTCAGTAGTGAAATGAGGTTTATTGGATGAACAGAAAATGTGCAATATGTATCAAAACAAAATTTGCCAGGTGCATAAATTTGGGCATTTTGTTGATTTGAAAACCTCTAACTGCTTAGCGCTGATTGGTTGGAACACATAACTGCCTTGGTGAGCTGTTTTGGTGAAATTGTCAGGGGTGCTGAATATATACAATATACAAAAGAGGGGCTGTGCTAAAAAGTGTGTAAACAAAAGAGACCTTAACAGAACAGAGCTTTACTGTTAAAGAAAACAATAAAATGGCAGAACTCTCGTTAGACACAAGCACCAAATCGTTATTTAGCAGCAATAAACAGAAAAAGATGCAGTCTATGATGTAGTGAAACTAGCTAGAAACAGAGTGTTTGTTGGGGTTCTGCTGTAAATTATTAGACAGGTGACCTGCCAGTCAAGACAGTTTACAACCTCATAGGTGCACAAGCTCATGCACACACTTGTGCAGATGAAAATACTCATAGCAGTAACTACTACGGAGCTGACAACTGTGGGTTATCGCAGTGGTCCTCAACCACCGGGCCACAGACCGGTACCAGGCTGCACAAAGTCAATAAATAACTTGTTTTATGTCTATTTTATTGAGTATCGGAATCTGCAGGGTGTTTTATGTTGAAAAAATACTGTATCCCCACCTTATCACATCCATCAGCACTACCTGATCCCCGTCTCTGTTATATGATGTGCAGAAAAATGTGCTCATAAACTAGCCAAAATGAGTCAGAAACAAATGTCTCTGGAGAGCTTCTTTAATAAAGGAAAAGGGCCTAGTGACGAGGCAGCAGAACAAGAAAGAAAGAGAAAGCTGCCTTTAACAGGCCATACAGGTTCATAGCGACATGTGAGTCACACGCACCAACCCCCTCTGCATAACATGGACATAACCTGAACATAAGGAACACACATCGGGTGTTATTGTCTCCATCACCCCTAGATGGGACCGTGTCGTTGCAGAGAAACATGCTCAGGCCTCCCATTGATTCAGCATCATGCTGAGTTGTACTTGTTATTATGATGTATTATACACTTTATAGTGGTTTGTCTTTATGTGAATCTATATTCCGGTAACCCCTCCGTCGCAATGGCCAGTCCGTGAAAATATTCTTACATGAAACTGATCAGTGGTACAAAAAAAAAGTTGGGGACCACTGGTTTACCCAACCGCAGGATGACTGCGGAGAGAGAGCCTGCATTTCAGATTGCTCCAATATCTGGTACAGGTAAGAAAAGAACAGACAAGATTAAAGAACAGACTGTAGGCCGAGTTGACTGACAGGCTGCCTGTTTAATCATTTATATTGGTCCACCACAAATGAGCAGCCCCTAGCTAGTTTCCCAACATCATAGACTGCACCTTTAAATAATAACTAAACAGTGTGGAAATGGCTAAATAATGCTGCCAGAATGGAAAAATCTGAATTTCTGCACAATAGTGACGTATCTTGTCCTTTGGAAAAGACTGACTGCCATAAAAAAATAACACACTCAGGCAGCTGGGAGCTCTAATGACGAGAGTTACCTCTGTTTTCCTCACCTGTGTCAGAATGCGTCTCTCTGGTGACAACCACCAATCGCAGAGGGCCAGAAGCTCCACCCGGTCAACACTGCCCAACAGGATCATAGAATCTGCAAGGAAAGAAACCCTATGACACACCTTTTAACCATACATTACATCTAGAGATGTGCAGATCGTGAAATTCTGGGATAAAACAGATGATAATGGGCCATATTCACCAACTTTAATGTTGATTCATGCTTTAACAAACTGTCAGCATCGTTTGGCTGGATCCCTGTTGATTTAGGTCACTTATGTTTCAGGGCGTGAACACTGATTTAATATTGAATATGTTTCACTGACATTACTTTGTAGAAATCTGTTTTCATTTGAGATTAAAGGGCTCTTTTGTCATTTTTTGTCAAAAAAGCCAAAAATTGATAGTTATTCCATTTATAATGCAATATATGGTGAATACATCCAAAAAGGGGGAGAATATTTTTAAATGAAGTGTATTTGCTTTAACCTCTGCTGACTACTTTAACGTGATGCTGCTGAAATGTTTCTCCTGGAACTTTTTAGGATTGAGGATTTAAGACTTCATACTGTACTTTTACCTTTGGAATCTACCAGTGGGATTGATTTGAGTGAGGTGGAGTCCAGCAGATGTTTGACCTCTCTGTAGGATGACTGAGATGATATAAACTTCACCTTTGTCACCATAATGTCTTCCACAAAGATGCTGTACTGACTGTAGAATAAGCACACGCATGAAAGCAGACATAAGCTACTTGAAAAACTCATTCTGTACACACACCTGCAGGCAACGTGCGCAGATACAACTGTGAAATGACCACATCCACAAAAGTGCACTGGACTTTCCATAACTCAAACAATAAATTACATGTTGTAGCTTTTAGTCTGACACTGCTACTCTTTCTGCTCTGTAGGTGGAAGATGGAAAATTCCTCAGCTCTTTTTTGGACACAGGGACTCTTTTTTAATAACACTGCATATTTAGTCATTTTTATGACCTTACTTGGCTCTACTGCTAATATTTCTTAATTACCATGAGAACAAACAGGTTGAAGTCGGGTTCAAAAGTGTGGTGCACATTAATATTCATGCAGCACCACAGGCTGAGACTGAACCAGCACCAAGAAAAGTGGTCATATTATTATACTTAGCCAGCCTCTCGAGCCTGATACTCACATTGCAATATTAGGGTAATCTTTCTCCTTACATGTGGATACACACACAAAAAGCTAGCATGTTTGGTACGGTTGTGGCTAAAAGGTTGATTTTGCAGAAGCACAAGTGAACCTCCCATTGCCGCTTCAAAAAAAATTTTTTTTAAAAGGCTACGTGGTGGTGGTAAGGGATTAATTTCTCTTTTCTTCTTGGCATCTTTGTAACTTTTTTGATAGATAAAAATCTATATTTAAAAAAGAAATGTGTTCAAATAAGACGGTAAAATATAACAATACACTGTATGTCATGGAAACATGCGAATCATTGGTATTTCGCTGTGGCGAGGGGAGCAGCCGAAAGGAGAGGAAGAAGAAGACGACACTGACCATGGAGAATAGCTGCTGTTTTATATTCTGAATATACATTTAGTTTGTGTTTTGCTTGTTATAGTTTATTTTTTGATATTATGAGCCTTAATTTGCTTCTACAGTTTAAATTTGTTTAATTATGGTAGGCCAGGATGCATTTTAGTTTATTAATAGACAATATTCACAACGGAGGACAATATATACCCTAACAGGGAAAACTTTGGACACATTGTCTCTTTCACAGGTTTTCTTTATTTTTCAACATTGTACGTACATTAAATGTGAAAGAAAACATATTGAACTACAAAATTTGCCATCTCTAAAGACACTGTGTGCGATTGCTGAGTTAAAATAGTTGAAATTGCTGGGAAAGTGCAAGAATTAAATTAACTATTCAGTGGAGTAGGAATCAAAGGATCAAAGTCCTGTCGTTACCATGGTAACCACACATTCCGTTAGTATTCTCCTTTCATTTCCTATGGGAAAAAAATTGTCAAAAAAGCTTAATATTTAAAAAATTATAAAGGTTAGAATTATGAAATGCAATAGCACACTTGTCCTGGATAAGCTGAAAAATGCAAAGTTTGAATCGGACAAAGAATGTAGGAGTAGCTCAAGACTCAAGACAAAAATAGTGGGATTGCTGCATGACTGAGCATGTAGTAAACAAAAAGTGTTAAACATCCCAGAACACCGTTTACATTTTAGATCCTAAGTAGCCACATTCGACTTTGATGACAGCTTTGCACACAAAGCAATCACCTGAAATGGTTTTCATTTCACAGGAGTTCACTTGTGTCATTTCTTACCACTATGATGAGGACTGTCTCAGACATGGTAGACCGACAGCTAAGTAGTTACTAGAAACACTCCGGCATCTCACCTCGTAGCGCACATCCCCACATGGCTCCGACCTACTTGCAGCAGCCCAGGTTTGAATTTGACCCGCAGCCCTTTACTGCATATCACACCCCACTCTCTCCTCCCATCCTTTCTGTCTCCCTACGCTGTCTCTAGCGATCTCTATCAATCTATCCCTCAATCTCTATCAAGGGTGAAATACCCAAAAATAAACCTTCCGACTGCATCTGGGGACACATTCAAAGTTCTTGAGATTTTTCGGACTCATTCCTTAAAATAATGATGGTCTGTCTTTTCTCTTAACTGAGTGTTTTGTGTTATAAAACGGATTTGCACAGTGGTTGTAGCACTAATAGGACTAGTGACTCTGTACCCACCTGTACCGTTCCTCCGCACAAGACAAGTGATGGTGTAACGTACTCTTAACAAGGCATACCTGTGAACAGCAAACTGTTCCAGGCGACTACCTCGTGAGTCTGAGGATAGAATCCCACGAGTGTGTAAAGCTGTCATCGAAGCTAAATGTGGCTACTGTGAACAATCTAAAATATAAAACATGTTCTTTTTAAGTTGTCTTTATTTGTCACATACATATACATGAGATTTTTCCTCCACATTTGACCCATCCCTCTGGAGAGTGGTGGGCAGCTGCTGTACAGCGCCAGGGAGCATTCGGGGGATTGCGGTCCTTGCTCAAGGGCCCACGGTGGTGATGATAATGAGGGTGGGGACAGATGGTGGCCTTCACCTTCCCCACCCAGATCTCCTGCCAGTCCAGGGATTCGAGCCAGCGACCACAGGCCCGCTTCTCTAGCCACTTTCTTGCTTAATTACTTTCACTACTTAATTCCATGTGTTTTTTCACAGTATGGATGCCTTCAGTATGAATGTAGAATGTGAAAAATAATAGTCAGCTGGGATAGGCTCCAGCCCCCCACCCCTGAACCTCACGAGGATTACGGGGTAGAAAATTGATGGATGCATGTGAAAAATGGATGGATGGATGAAAAGAAAGTGAAGGAGAAGGTGTGTCAAAACTATTGACTGGCAGTGTATTTAGTTTGCAGCTGTACTGTAGCTGAAAATGTTATTTATTTAGCTTTATACTTCTGTTCATATTTCACACATTGCTGCACACTTAGTTAAACAATTGGACAAACTGTACAGAACAATAAACTATGAGTAATTCTATTTTGTTTGTCAAACGCATAACTCAGAATGCAATCATCCATGATATAGGGGAAATGTATTCATTGGATGTACAGACAAAAATTTGCTCTATGAGACTATGCATTATTATCTGGATATTACTTGAATTGTCAGGATTCTATATACTGCATATTTTAGTAACATCACATGACCTTTCACTTCAAATAAGTAATTTTGCAGCTGCACAGGGCAGAACCACATTATTATCCCCCATGTGGACACAAAGCTGTGTAAAATCAGCACAAACCTGATGTGTCCGAAGCCGAGCTCTGGCAGGTACGGCAGCTTCTTGACCTGGATGATGGAGTCGTACAAGGAGGGCTGCAGGCCCTGAGCCACCATGTTGGCCAGGATTACTGCCACCATCATGGGCAGGATGTGGGAGATCTGGCCTGTCAGTTCGAAGCAGATCACCGCCGTGGACACCGTGTGAGTCACTGCCCCGGTCAGTGCTGCTGCTCCTGTCAGAGACATGCAGGGGAATGTTCAGGGAGGGAGGGTGAGGACAGGAGCAAGACATTATAAGACATTATCAACACTGTCCCCTGTTTCTGAGTCTGTTCATTCTAACACTGAAACACTGAAGGAGAAGGCACATCCAATGTGTATGTATTAATTTATAGCAAAATAAGCTTGTTTTTTACATATTCCATTGAGACAGTTTACTACAAAATAGGCCAGATGATATTATGTAATGACACGTTGATTTGTTACAGAATGATGTGTCTGACGGTTCTCAGTCATCCAGGTTATACTGTAGTTCTAGGCAGCAGCTCTGAGGACACGACTACATAATGAAGTGTTATTACATGAGTTATTGCACCATTTACAAAAAGGGGACTGCTTGTGTGCTTACAGAACGGACTAAAATTAATTATCTGTAGCTTTTTGTCTGTGTCACTTTAGTTCATACATTATCCCTGTAACACACAGAGTGCCACACATCTTTTATAAATTTTTGAATAAAAATGTGACCATGGCACTATGTGACTGGCTGTACATTATGACAAAACACCTGGTATGAGAAAAGAACACTTACTGCACATATTTACTTGCCTATTTAGTAATGTTTTAGTTCAGTGTAAAAATTCACAATAAATATTGCTGAAATGTTGAACTTAATTTGATTTGAAAGTCAACAAAAAGGCATTGTAAATTTTTATGTTGGAGTTATTCTAAAAGTTGATAGTGCCATTTAAATCAGTCAATCCCTTGTTTGTATTACAAGGTAATTTCTTATGTCTTTTTAAATACTATACTGTACTTGCTTTAAAAAACAATTTAACCTTTCCTGAAGTTATAAACTAAATACTAAAAGTAATGAGACAAGCAATACCATCATGTACTTGCAAAGTGCTGCTGCAAGAAAGAACATTCCTGTTGCATGAGCTGCAAAAGGAAAGAAAAGGTAAAAACAAAGCAAGCATGTGGGAAGGAGAGACAATAAAACAGAAGGCATCAAGGGAACCAGAGATGGATGGGCTTTGTAGGGCAACAGGAGGGATACTGAAGGAAGGTCACGTTTCTGGGTCAGTGGTTGAGGTGAGGACAGTAAAGAGAAGTCACAGTGACATTTTACTGCCACAGCAAAACCACCACATGCTCTGACAGACGAGGAAGAGGACAAAGGAGATGGTGAAACAGACAGGAGAGGGGAGATGAGGAAGATTAGTTGTGGAGGACCACTTGACAATTGTAGGCACTGAGAGGAGGAGGAGGAGAAGGAAGAGGAAGAAGATGATCAGAGAAGTGACAGCAGAGAAACATGAGGACAAGTTGACCACGGTTGACGGGTTTGGAGGAAGTTGCAGTAAACGAGAAGGACAGTGTAATGTGGACAGCTTTACAGTAAGATGAAGTTTAAAATCCATACCGTGTGATGGAGTGAGTGACAAATATGTGTTGGATCAAGTTTAAATAATACAAAATCCACTAAGAATCTGAGGAGAAGATAGTCCTTACTGGTGGTGTGTAGCGTAAACAGCCACAGTGCACACCACAAATAACACCCAGAAAGCAAAAAACACAGAACACCATAACAGATTCTATACATATAAACAGGTATCGCGTCATCTTTTTTTTAGATAATTTTACATATCTTGTGATGATACGCTTTAAAAAACATCAGCTTGTTTTCTCATTTTATGCATAATTTTGTTCAAATGTTAGCATTTTTTTGTCCTGTGATATACTGTAAATGTGAAACAAAAGGTGAAAAATTTCAATATTCTTTACATATTATGTGTCCTTTTCCACACTAGAGAACAGTTAACAGTCCAGATATTTTTGTCCTAAATCAAAAATAAATGGGTAACTGGGTTCCAGTGGGTTGAAAAGCTGATTTTTAAAGCATAGGATCATAAAATAGATAGATAGATAGATACTTTATTTCGAACAAAAAAGTATTACAAAACCAAAGCAAATGACCAGTGCAATAAAAT
>JAQQAE010019607.1:0-10886 GCA_029823295.1 Pseudamia nigra | reverse complement strand
CCCCTGCCCCCCCCCCCTCGCCCCCCCGTCTTTCTTTGCTTAATCCTTATCTTTCTGGATGTCAGGCGCTCAAAAGCTGAAATAATTTGCTAAATAATCAGAGCCATGGCAGATGAGTGACAGGGGGGAAAAAAGGCAGAAAGAAAAGGCAAATAATAATGCATTCATTCGTATATGGTCATTTGCATTCTGACAATCGCTTGTGAACCCGAGCTGGCAGAAAGCCCTTGTCATATTCATACCTGGAGTCTGGCCATCAGCACACAAACAAATATACAATGCACTGTGTGCGGTCTGTCCTTTTGTGATTTTGAGGGGGAGCACTTTAAATGGTAAATGTCACAGAGAAGTGGAAAGCAAAAGAGAGGAATGGGCGGAGAGGAGGAGAGAAAGAGGTAAAAGAAAGGGAAGGGAGAAAAACTGGTGAGGAGAAGAGAGGGAGGGGAAAGGAAAGGAGGGGAGGAGATGAGAGAAGTGAGCAAGAAGAAAAAGAAAAGGAAAGGAGGAAAGAAGAGAAGAGTTAACATGGTGGCAAATGGAAGGGAATAGAAGGAAAGTGAAGGATAAGAAGGTGATCAAAAGGAAAGGAGGAGAGGAAAGGAGCTGAAATGTAAGGAAAGGGAAATAGAAGGAAAGACGGAAGGAAAGGAAATGAGAGAAAAGAAAGGTAAAAGAGCTAAATGACAGGGAAGGAAGGAAGGAATACAGAAGGAAAAGGGAACAAAAGGACAACAGATGCAAAGAGATAAAGGAAAGGAGCTAAAATGACAACTAAGGAAAGGAACAGTAGGAAAGGAGAGCAAAAGGAGAATGAACGGAAAATAGAAGGAAAGACAAAAAGAAAGGGAACAAAAGGAAAGGACAAAATGGAGAAAGAAAGGAAAGTAGAAGCAAAGGAGAGAGGCGTGGGAAAGGAAAGGAGCCAAAATGGTAGGAAAGGAGAAGGAAAAGAGAATGAATGGACAAAGTAGGAAAGACGGAAAGAAAGGGAGGCATTTACAGGGAAGGAAAGGACGACAGTAAAGGAGCTAAAATGGATGGGGAGGGAAGGAAGGGAAGCAGAAGGAAAAGGGAACCAAAGACGGAAAGGAAAGGATGCAGAGAAGGAAGGGATGAAGGACACACGAGGGAGGAGGGCAGAAAAAGAGAAGATGACAGTGCCTGAGGGAACAAACATCAGCTCCTGTCTGGCTCCCTGACAGCGAGGAGCAGACAGGTGGAGAAAGGAGAGGGAGGAACAGAGCTGTGTGTGTGTGTGTGTGTGTGTGTGTGTGTGTGTGTGTGTGTGTGTGTGTGGGGGTGTGCGTGTGTGTGTGTGTGTGTGCGTGCGCACTGGTGCAGCATCTTTCCAGCCAATAGAAGGGCATCTGTCCATCTCTACTGGACTCGGACTACGGCACGCCTCGGCTGTCCTGTCTGTCTGGACTGTTGTGCTACTAGATGCTGTACTAGGCGGCGTCTCAGTGAAGATCTGGAATCCCATGATGCATCTGTCCAGCCGTCTGTTAGCCTCATGCTGCCTGCCACTCTTTCCTGTCTGTGCCTGTGTTTGTGTGAAGTTCTCGTTGCAGTAAGCACACCTGCTTATCTATCACGTCCAGCCGCCGCTATCTCGTCACGTTGCATTAAAGCTGGACGATACGGCCCAGAATGTTCTCATCGTAAAAATGCTCGTGTGCGCGACAATCATTTTTACCAGAAATTCCAAATGACCGTTTTACTCAAGTTTAAGGACTGATTTTTGGTCAGACGTGGTTCTTTGTGGTTTTAAATACGGATGGAAAAGATGTGAAGCACGGCTAGCAAACACATGAAGACGACATAAAAGACACAAAAAGATGAAAGGATAATGGGAAGATAAAGGCAAAAACATGAAAGCAACGTAGAAGATGCAATAAAGATGGAAAATGATGTAAACCAAAAGTAGTATTCTTATTCATTTATTTGACCCTTTTTCATTGGATTATCATTTGGAATCACATACATATCATTATTAGTTCAATAGTTATTCAGCATAAATAATATTTCCATAATGGTATTTTTCTTCTGGATCGAGCTCTGCAAAAGTTGAAGATATGTCAAATCTGTGGACACATTAATGAATCAGCAGACTTTCCCTACACTTTGGTGTCAGTTTCAGGTCTAAAGCTTTATTTACTACTTTACACTAGATATTTTTCCTCAACGCCTGGAAGTGTCAGCATCCTGGATCACTGCATCTGGAATATTGTCCATATCCGGATCAAACTTTGTGATTTGTTACAATCTATTATGGTGTTATCCTGTGTTTTTGGCCACATTTTCTGGGTGTTATTTGTGACGTTACAAGGACAAATGTTGAACTTGTCCCGATGTCATAATGGTGAAGAATCCCTTAAAAATCTTCTGGATCCGCATCACTACCACCATCCAATCCACTGATCCTTGTGCCATTTCTGATCAACAGTATGCTGAACATTTCATCCAATTCTGTTTTTTTCCAGTTATGTTGTGAACAAATAAGCATAAAAAAAACTAGGAAGCACCAAGGCAGCTCATTTTCCCGTATGACATTATTAGGGCCTGTGTCCGCAAAGGTCCACATTTTGAAATTCTACTATATTTAGCTAGAAAATGGTGTTTGGTTAGATGAGAATATGGTGGATTAGAATTAAAATCTGCAGCTGATTTATCAAGATGAAACTTATTTAGAGATTTGATCTGATGATTCCGGACATGCACTGGGGGACTGGGGTACAGTACAGAGAACAGCCTCGAATTTAATGACATCCCGACACACCATGCACTTTGTTGGAGGTGAGGTGTGGAAATCCTTCAGTGTTGTCAGTCAGTTTCTCCTCCGTCATGGTGCAGCGAAGTTTAGTGTGTTCTTCCTTTGTCCCAGCCCTTCTCGATCTTGATTGGTCATTGCAAAAAAAAATTCGGATCACAACCAAAATTGAATCATCTATTCCTTGTCCCATTTCATTCCTTTCCTGAAAATCCATCCGTTAGTTTTTGAGTAATCTTGTTAACTAACTAAGGAACAAACAGATGACCCCGCCCACTGCGTGGTGAAGGTAATAACGCAAGGTGGCAAAAACAGAAGAGACAATCACGTAAAGATAAAATGAGAGTAGATGGACTAAGGCGACTAAAGATGCAAGAAGATGAACATGAAAGATGAACACGACGTGGCTTTTGCAGAATTAAGCTGAAATGGACCAAACCAACAAAGTCTGTTCTCACAGAGGCAAAAAAGAAACCTATTTATCACAATAAAATCACCTTTAACTGTCAATGTAACATCTCCGTAGCCATAATGCCCGGTTGATCGGCCATCGCCGTGTTCTTCGCGCACGCCGTCTTATCTCTGCAGCGCACACATCCGGCGGCTGCTTTTCTTGTCGCTTCACGTCCCGTCACCGTCGGCTCCGTCCGTATGGCGGCATGCGTCGTCTCCTCGTTCCCAGCGGATCCTATATTCTGGTAGATGTACATGGATCAGAGCCCCCCCCCTCACTTCACACCACATGACAGTGGCCTTCAACACGCATGCTGCACACGCACGCACACACTTCCTGGCATGCACAAAGATAAAGTACCTGGGAGCAGTGGTGGGATTGAGAGGGCAGCGGGTAAATCAAGTGTGCATGTGTGTTTGAACGTGATTATACGTGTGCAGGTGTGTTTGGATTTCATGCTGGGTTTACGGTGTTTCCAGGCCCCAGGGTCCGGGAAGTGTCTGAGCATTACACTGTGGGCACACTGACACTCGGCAAATGAATTTTTTACCTCTCCCTCGCTTCGTCTGATGTTTTGAAATGGAAAAAAATCACAAAATCATTACCTCTGATACTGACATTAAAATCAACATCAGTTTTGTTACTTCAGCTTGATTCATCTCACTCCCAGTTTGTGGAGGCATTTACATTTGCCGTTGTTATTCCCTGAGCCAAATCTCAGTCGATGTTTGAGCCTTTGTGTGTTTTTAATAAATATGTTCATATTAAGACAACTTCACCCGCGCACGTCAAAATATAAGCACACAGTAACGCACAGGCATATGCTTGCATTGAATCGCAGATAAAATCAAAATGTGGAGGAGTTCAGACGGGAAAAAAAATGAATAGATTGTTATTCGTGGTTTCATTGAAGTTTGTGTAGAATAGGAGGTAATTGAAGGGACAAAAACAAAAAAGGAAATATTTTTATGAACTCTTAAAAAATATTTCATTTTATATTATTATATACACTCTGTCAAAAAGGAAAGTTTTAAGTCTAGTTTTAAAAGGTACAGAGTGTGTCTGCATCCCGGACCCAGACCGGGAGTTGGTTCCACAGGAGAGGAGCTTGGTACCTGAAGGCCCTAGTGTGAGCACACCCTGAATCTCATATGATGACATTAATGCAGTATAATGCATTATCACATGACCAGGGCACTTCTCAGCCTGGGACACAGTCACCGTCAGCCGATGCAGATGTTCACATCGTTTTAAAAAAGATTTGTTCATATTCGGTGCTGGCGTTCGTCTCACTTTTGCCTCGGCTACTTATTCACTTGTTTGAATGTGTCAGACTGCAACGGCTCGAGATTTACTCAGTAAATAATTATCCGTATGAAAGTCTGACACTGTAACAGTTGTATCACATTTGTGGACACTCGTCTCCGTTGTGATTTTGTCTACATTTCATCAGGTGTTTCTCCATATCTGTTGTTTAAATAATGAACTGTGGTTCAAAATCCCAGAGCAGATGATAATGACCCACTCATTACGCTTATTACACCTTAACACTGGATGATGAAAAAGAAAAGGGGCCGATCGTGATGCATCGTGGGATGCAGTATGTCAAGCAAACAGCCCTCAGTTTAATACGAGTGTTTTTGAGATTTTCACCGACTACGACCTGCTTGATACAGTATTTCCATCCAGAATCAGTCTGACAGAAAACAAACACAGCTACTGTCTTGGGTTGTAACTGGAAGTCGGAACAAACCTACACACTTCATGATGGAGAACAACTACTGCAGAAAAACACTGGAGAATGTAGCAACAAGGAAGTTGCTGATAACTTTTGAATTGATACCCTACATGCTTTGAGCTGCAGTGTCGGCAGTGATTGAAGACACTAATATCTCAAAAGTTCTAAATTGTGTTTAATTGTATTTTTTGAGAAGGCAAAAAAAAAAAGTTTGCAAATCCCAGCAGTGGAGTCGTACGCGACTGACCTGGATGAATATGTATGCCGAGCTGTAGTTTTACAAAACCACTTCCAACGCCTTTAGCTCTTTGAGGCTCAACTTGTGTCTTTTGCACAGTGTTTAAAGGCCTCCGAGCGTGTTTGGCGTACTGTACTGTACCGTACTGTACTGTACGTCCAAACTGCCGCCGCCGCCGGCCAACCGACGCCTCCTGCCAAACACGTGTGTGGCAAAGCGGAGTCTCCAGGCTGCAGCGAGTGCAACACGCCCAGGCAGATGTGGATCCCAGCCGGACGGAGGTGAGGCTTCCAGGGCCGCATTTCATTTGAACACTGACGACAGTTTGAATCGTGCAGCTCTGGATCCACCTGGTGATGTGCAGCGTTGATCACTTCATTTTTTTTGTTGCTGGTGCACTTTTTTGCGTAGGTTTTTGAAGAAAATGTAAAATGAATGAACTGAAAAAATTAACAATATAATCAGGGAAAAGGGGCAAAATGCACAAAAAAATGAACAAAATGAGCAAAATGCACAAAAAAATGAAGAAAATAAAGAAGACGGACAAAACCACTGATCAAGAATGAGCAAAACAAGCAATAAGCAATACACCAATGATCACAGGTAATCAAGAATTATCCAAAAAAAATTAAAAATCAACAAAGCAATGTTCAGAATGATCCAAAATGTAGAATGATAACCAAAACAGTCAAGATTAACTAAAATAGTGAAACAAAAAGATTGGAAAAAAAAAAACCAAAACAAGCAAGTACATGAACAAACTAATCAGCAAAATCAACAAAATGAACAAAATGAACAAAACTTCCTCAAAAATAAACAAAAAGAACAAATGAAACAACAAAGTACAACACCAATTTTCAAAACGTTGGGATGTAAATAAATCCATCCATTCATCATCTTCTGCTTGTCCTGGTCCGGGTCTTGGGGGCAGCAGCATGAGCAGAGGAGCCCAGGCTTCCCTCTCCCCAGTCACCTCCTCCAGCTCCCCTGGGGGACCCCCAGGCGTTCCCTGGCCAACCGAGAGACATAATCCCTCCAGCATGTCCTGGGTCTTCCCCAGGGCCTCTCTCCAGTTGGAGCTAATTTTGACAACCAGGGATTGGACCACCCAGGTCCCCCGCCTTCGACTGCCACCCACACCACACTGCACCGGACCCTTATGACCCTTCCTGCAGGTGGTGGGCCCATGGGAAGATGTAAATAAAATGTAAATATAAACAGATTTTCCCATATTTTATTCCCAGTAGAACATAAAGACATCAGATGCTGAAATGGACTCATTCATCAGACACAGAACAGTTTTCCATTTTGCCTCAGACCATTTGAAATGATCTTTGGTCCAGAGCAGACGGTGGCGTTTCTGGAGCAGGTTCACATATGGCTTCTTCTTTACATGATACAGCATTAACTTGTATTTGTGGATAGAGAATCCTGTCTGTTTTTAATGCACTCCCGCCTGAGGGCCTGAAGATCACCAGCATCCAGTTTTGACCTTTGACCTTCCTCCTGGTTCTCTGAAGATCCACCATCTACAGTGTATAATATCAAAAGATTCAAAGTCTGAGCAGTTTTAGTTTAAGGAAAGTTTTTCTGAAACTGCTCCCCATGCCGTTTGTCACAGATTGGTGAACCTCTGTCCATCTTAACGTCTGAGAGGCTCTGTGTTACCATCCTCATGTCTGTAGGTGTGGGTTTCAGCTCGGGGGAAAATACACATGTCATGTCGGAGGATGTGGGCGTGGTTTGTGAAACTCGCGCTCATCAGTGCATTGCAGACAGCTGTGTGGGCCGAGTTCATTTAAAGAGGTGTGTGAACGTGGGAACAGTCTCAGACACAGGAGCGGATGGATTGAGGCCTGGAAAACTTCCTGGATAGGTAGCGAAACGTCTTCAGACCAAATTTGCAGTCCAGTTGACAGAAGGAAAACCACATGCCTTGGATGGATTGAGAACAAAGCCTCAGAACTCAGAGAATTGAGACACAGATTCAGAATTGAGGACTGGGATACACGAAGAGAGTTTCGACACACCAGTTGCTCGACTGAGCGGAATTGGAGCTGAAAGAACTGAGCCATTTACCTACGGAATGAAATATTGGACTTTAAATGCTGACACCGTTGGTAAATATTCACCTTAAAGACTCTGAACTACATTACCCACGACCCCCTAGCGCTGGGTGAACGAGTCGTCGGAAGTACAGTGTGGACCGCCGGAGAAGGAGGTCGCAGCCAGCGCTCATCGCATTCCAGATCCAGATGTGATGGTGAGTTTTGCAAATACACACTTGCTTCCTCTGATGGGATTGTGCAAAACCACCTCACCCAGGGCTGGTGTAGCATGTAACTCAAGTCCTGAACATGCGCGTAGTGTTCGACGAGGTTAGTTACGGGGATTCATCTGGGTAGCTTACTGATCCGGCTCCAGGCCTCGGCGTCCGGGAATGGAATCGTAACATGTGGACTGTAACACTGTCATGTTACTGACCTGTTACCAGTTAAGCTAGTTAGTATCTAATGCTCCTCCAGTTGGTTCTGATTGGTTCTGAGAAGTGCTATTGTTACTAAAATACGGGTTTATGAGGTTTGTGAATTATTGCGTTCTGTTTTTATTTACACCCCGACTTTTTCAGTTGGGGTTGTAGTGTTGGTGACTCCACTCACATTCTCACTTCTCGTTTCTTTCCATAACGTGGATTTGTACAGTAGTTTTAGTGACATTAACGGGGCCATTGGCTGTGTTGCCATCCTTCCTCTGCACAAGACTGATCGTCTAAGGCACATTAAGGAGACAGGAAATGACACCAGTTAACTACCTGGTGAAGGTGACGAGAGAATGTCATAAGTGTCCAAACTGAATGTGACTGCTACATATAAAACTTTCTTGTTAAAACCACAACACAAGGTGTGTCCAGTATTTTTCCCGGTCGAGCACAAAGGGATGAATCCCGCTGAAATCTACGCCGACACGCTCGTCACATACACATTTACGTCTGTATCCGCGGTTGTCGCATATTGAAGAGAATAACAAGCTTGCAGCTTTCTCGTGCAGCCGGTCTGCCGCCGGTGGAAAGTCCGTCCTTTCATGCGGCGTGGTGGATCCGGCCCTGTTCGACTGTTCTAACGCTCGCACACATCGTCCTCTCGCCGTCTCCCCGGTCGCTGCTCCTCAAAAGCCTTCACTCGTACACGTTCACTCCCAAACACCCATTATAAACTAGTTTTCGCCATTGTAAATGAATCCAAACACCAAAGCCTTTAATATTTACAGACAGACCGAGGTAATAAGATGCATAACAATGAGGATGCCGCTGAATATGTTCAGTCAAAATGAGGAAAAATACACACTGACAGAACAAAATAATGCATAAGAATACAGATGGAAAAGGACACGTGCAAAAGAAGGCATGAAATGAACAAATTAAAGAATGAAATGGACAGAAATGGGCCAAATAAAACACAGAATGAACAAATTACAGAAAGAAATTCATAAAAATGAGAAAATAAGGCACAAAATGGACATTAATGACCAAAATAAAGGACAAAAAACTGACAAAAATGAGCAAAATAATGCATAAAGAAGTAATTAAAGAAAGACACCAAGGAAAATTAACAATTTAAAGAAAGAAATTGTCAAAAAAAAAGGCTAAATACAGTGGAACCTCGTACAACGGCCGCTTCTGACAACGGAAAATTCGGATACCGACGAAAAATCTGCAAAAAAATTGAACCTCATAGCAACGAATTATGCGGACAATGACGCCCGGGTCACGCCTGCGTCACTTCCGGGTCTCGACAAGAATGACCCGGAAGTCAGAGCGCTAGCCGCTAACGCTAGGGAAGCTAGCAGGTCACGTATGCGTCACTTTCGACAACTAAGAAAATGTACCAAATGTGATAAAATTAAACAAGAAATGACCTAAAACAAACAAAATAATCAAACACATGAACAAAATCTTGCAAAATTAACAGGATGAACAAAAATGAACAGAAACAGAATAATCCAAAAAAATGAATAGACTTGCAAAAATGAAGAGAAATCATTTAAAAACAAACAACCAATAATCCAAAAAATGAAAAATGAACAGAATAATCCAACAATGAGGAACAAACCAACACAATAATAACCCCCCAAAAATGAACATAATAATAAAAAATGAACAATGAAATAATCGAAAACACGAACAAACTTGCAAAAAATGAAGAGAAATCAATAAAAAATGAACAAAAAGAAACAATCCAAAAAAGACAAAAATTAACAAAATAATTCAAAAAATGAACAAACTTGCAATAATGAAGAGAAATCAATGAAAAATAGACAAACAATAATAACAATACTCTGAAAAATCAAAAATGACCAGAATAATCCAAAAAATGAACAAAAAAGCCAACAGAAAAATAAAACTCCCCAAAATAAACAGAATAATCAAAAACATTAAACAAAAACTTGCAAAATAAACAATAGAATGAACAAAAATGAACAGAATAATGCAAAAAATGAACAAAATTGCAAAAATGAATAGAAATCAATGAAAAATAGAAAACAATCTGAAAAATCAAAAATGACCGGAATAATGCAAAAAATGAACAAAAACTTGCAAAATAAACAACAGGATGAACAAAAATTGGAAATTTGCAAAAAATGAAGAGAAATATACAAAAAAGAACAAAAAGAAATAATCCAAAGAAGTCAAAGATGAACAAAATAATCAAAAAAATGAGCAAAAACAAATGAATAATCCAAAACACCCCCAAAATGAACATAATAATCCAAAAATTAACAAAAAAACAACAGAATAATAATAATGAAAAAAATTAATGCAATAATCCAAAAATGAACAGAAAAATCGAGGAAATTAACATATTTGCAAAAAATGAAGAAAAATCAACAAAATAATGAACAAAAAGAAATAATCCAAAAAAGTCAAAAATGAACAAAATGGTCCAAAAAAGGTGAAAAAACCCAACAGCATCATCCAGAAAAAAAAGTAACCCCCGCAATAAACGAGGGACCACTGTAAAATATGAACAAACTTGCAAAAAATGAAGAGAAATCAACAAAAATGAACAAAAAAGAAACAATCCAAAAAGTCCAAAATGAACAAAATAATCCAAACAATGAACAACAAACCCCAAATGAACAGAATAACCCAAAAATGAACAAAAAATCAACAGAATAATGATAATAATTATGACAAAAAAATCAACATAATAATTATGACAAATGAATGGAATCATGCAAATATGAACAGAAAATTAAAAAATGAACAAAAAAATCCAAAAATGAACAAAAAGCTAACAAAATAATAAAAAATAATAATAAAAAATAAATGGAATGATCCAATAATGAACAGAAAAATCTAAAAATGAACAAGAACCAACATAATAATAATAATTATAATAATAACAAAATGAATGAAATAATCTAAAATTGAACAGAAAAATCAAAAAATGAACAAAAAATCAAATACAACAGGATGAGGATGATGATGATGATGATAACAACAAAAAATGAATGGAATCATGTAAAAATGGACAGAAAAACCCACAAATAAACAAAAAAATCAAAAAATGAACAAAAAAACCAGGATGATGATGATAATAATAATAATGATAATAATAAATGAATGGACTAATCTGAAAATGAACAGAAAACCCAAAAATGAACACAAAACCAATAGAATAGTAAT
>JAQQAE010019606.1:0-10886 GCA_029823295.1 Pseudamia nigra | reverse complement strand
AAATGGGATCAAAAACAAAAGTGTTGCGTTTATATTTTTGTTGAGTGTACATTGAACACCTTGTCACTTTTGAATTTACACTAATAAATTACATATTAGAGAGTAAAGAAGCTTATCACACCAGATGTTTATTTTAAAATGCTATCACCAAGTTTAAAGAATTGGTTCCTTTATCATTTCTCTCAGTGTCCTCTATCAATACAATGAGTGATTATAATCTTACAATTAAAATTCCCCTCAAAATGTTCTCTTTCTTTTTCTCTTTCTCCCCCCCCCCCCATCCACTTATTTCCATGGCATCTATATAGTGTTACTAACTTTGTGTCTTCCCTGTAGTTCTAGCTTCCTCCTCTTCTGTTCTCTCTCACCATCCTTCATCCAGGTCTCTAGATGTTTTTTGATTTGCGGTTGCTGGTAGTGGACTGGTCCAGTGTCTGTGTTGTTTGTTGCTTTATCTCTACTCTTTTCTTTTTATCTCTACTCTGTCCACTAACCCCAACCAGTCAAGGCAGATGCTTGCCTACCCAGACTTGTGGTTCTGCTGGAGGTTTTTCTCTTCCGTTAAAGGATGTTTTTCTTTCCCCGGTCACCCTGTTGCTGTTGGTTGTTCTGCCCATAAAGGGTTCACCTTGAACTCTGAAGAGTCTGGAGATAATGTTGGATTATGGTTGGCGCTATGCAAATACTATTGAACTGATTTGAATTGAAATTAGCTCTGATAATAAAGTCAAAACTGAGGGTGAAATTGATAATCGTTTAACCTTGACCTTTATATGTGCTAGTTCCAAAATCCACCTGTGTGCCAAGTTTGGTGAACTAAGCTTTATGTGTTCTTTAGTTAGAGTGCAGTGTATGACCGCATAGTCTACTTTCAGACCTTACTGCACATAAAGGTAAAATACATTTTGAATTTAATAAGGTATTCTCAATCCTAGTTCAATCTGTGTGGTCCAGCCCTGATAATAAACTTGTTATATGCCAAACCTGATTTTGAACTTTTATGACCTTGTGACCTTAACCTTTTAATTCAAAAGACATAGCCACAGGTGGTAGTCCTAGGGTAAACCTGCATGCCAAGTTTGGTGAACCTAGCTTAATTTGTTTTGAAGTTAGAGCACGAATAGACAGAAGGCATGTATTGCCCTATCCACGGTACTCTGGTGGCATGGGTAAATACATGCAACATATCAAAATGTTAAGTTATGACAAAACATAGTATGTCATTGAAGTGACAACTGAATAAGCAGTCATGTTCACACAACAAGTCGTGGCTGTAACATTTCCATCAGCTTGCATTATGTAAGAGCTACACATAATTTTAGCATATTTTAATTAGTACCAGCTGAGTTTAGGTAGCTGACTTCTAATAAGCACATAATTATCAATCCATGATAATGCACTATAGACTATTTCAACAGATTATTCCATCACAGATGACCTTAGCAACAGTCGCTGGGTCCACAGACACAACAGCGTCCAAAACAAACTGATGTCAGTGTGTAGAAAAAGAGACGCACACCTTGTTTCCACACCCAGACACACTATTCATTAGCAGTTGTGTGTAGACATTAGCACTGGTAGACTGGGCAGCTCACAGCACTGCAACGACAATACAAGTCATAAATCTAACCTCTAATCAAGTCTACAGCAATGCAGTCACCTCACACCTACGTACGCTGAACTCGGATTTATCTGGTGATTTGTAAGATGCACTGAGTGAGCTGATGACTGGTACAAGGACAAATATGGATTTCTGTTAAACCACTGGAAGAGAAGAAGAGTTGCTACTACTAAAAACAGAAAGAAAGGATGAATAAGTTAAAAGAGATGCAAATATGGCAGTTACAAGGTGTGTACAGAGTTCGGAAAGTTAAATTGAATGCACTTCAAAGAAACTATTCTGTTAAAATCCATCTTTATTGTGTTCCGAGGTTCATATGAACATTGTGCTGTAAAATAAAAGTGCTGAAAGTATGGGCTTGATCAGGACTATCAGTCCAGAGAAATCCTCACAATAAGATGGACAACAGAAAATTAACAAGCTTCCTTGAATTTTTTTTGTGATTTTACAAATCTTAACCAGTCATAGTCAAATTAAAATACATTAGCCCCACCCCCCATGATCCAATAGAATTGTACATTTTAAAACATCACAATTTACAACCAATCATTTTCAGGCTACATTTAGCCCTGTCCCAACAAGCAACCGTCAATATTCCTGATATTATTGTTCTGAAAATTGTCAATGAAAAGGTCATTATTGTGTGTTTGCACTAGTTTTCGGTCAGAACATGATCCCAAGTCACCTTGCGATTGACTTAAAGTCCAATCAGAGCATTTTCTGATTAAATGTGCTTAAAGTTACAGAGGCCCTCAGATAACCAAGGAAAAATCAAATCAAGACACAGTTTTATTCCAAACTTATTTCTAGGTAAACTACAGTATCTCTTTTTGCACAACATAAGTGAAGACAGGACATTAGTGGTGTGATATAATCAGACTAAAGTTCCAAGTCCTCACATCCAATCGCTCTGTTCTAATGCAAGGTCTGAATATTCCCAGGATGCAATTCTGGATGCATTCCTATCTGATCATTCAGGACACATTCAGAGATGATATGTGTCCACTTTGTTTTGTGGTCTCAACATGTATCTGTCCAGGAGCACATTTAGGACTGCCTACTCAGTTTTAAAGACATCATAAATGTTCAAAAACTTCCCGAATTCACTCTCAACTACAATATAGATGCCCAAACCAAAAATGCTGAGTTAAAATGACCTTACATGAAACATGGCAAAAGATACTATTTAGTAATATACAGTACTGAATGATTTCTTTTGCTCAGAGCTGGTGGCCCAATTCCAGTTGACCACTCACAGTGAGATTACTCATGGATTGACTTGCTCCACCCATGAGCTGCATGATGCGTGACAACGTTGTGAGCAGTGTGCATGGCCAGTACACAGGCAATCCCTCTACTGTGGACAATAGGGCACCCAAAAATGTAGACTTTTGTTACAAGACACAATGCCACAGATGTTGCAAGTCATGATGGAGCGTGCCATTGGCATGCTCACTGCAAGGATGTCTGTTGCAGTGGTGTCGGCACAACAGAATGTGGCTCATTCAACCATCAGCTGCTTAAATGGTAAATGGTCTTGCACTTAAATAGTGCCATTGTACATTCTGGCACTCAAAGTGCTTTACGCTGCTTTCCTTTCACCCATTCACACACATATACTGTACACACATAACACTCACTGGGAACAACTTGAGGTTAAATTAACGTCTATAGCTCTTATATGCATCTATTAAAGACTTCTGCACAGGCACTGACAAAATAAAGTGTGTTGATTTAATTTTTCCTCGGTTTTCTGATGGTCTCTTGTGAAATTTCTCCTTCAAATCTAATATTTCAATTTTCAAACAACCAATCTTATTGTAGAAAAAATAGCCTAGCCCCCATGAACAACTGCCAATATCCCTGACAATTTATTCAGAAAATCGACCATAAAAATTGCATTGTTCTGTCCTTCCAGTACCCTTTTGTCTAAATATGAAACCAGGTCACCTTGCGAATTACCTGTGGTCCCTCCAAGTTTTGTAATGAAAAATGGGTGTTACGAGAAGCCATGTTGAAAACAGAACATGTGCAGCAGTTACAAAGAACCAAGGAAAAAAAACAATTTTGTCATAAAAATTAGTCACAAACAAGTAGCACAGGTGTGTATGTCAGTGTTAGGATGTGAGACCTTCAAATGAACATGATCTTGACAAACAGAGAAACAAGGAATAAGTTATTCCAAAGAGTGCACTCAACAATCTGTCTCTCTAAAGCACAGCATTTTATTCATCCATTGGATCACAAATGGCAACAGCCGTTCCACTGTCTCATTCAAAGCCAGCGGTCAAATTTAATTATCTAACGTTCCAGCCGTACTGCTAATATTGACATATTGTATTGTGGGATTTAGCCTCGTCCAAAACCGCAGCAGCTGACTGACTGATCCCTCAGGTGTTAACATGGACTAATACGTGGAATCAAATGCACATCTGTAACTCAGTCTCTGTTTGAGAAATTACTGCCTGACACTGCACAAATCAGTCACTGAGTTTGACGAGTGCCGAGAGAATCTTTTACACATGATGCTTATTCGCTTAAGTTCACATAATCGCTTATTTTCTTTTACATTTTTTATGCTACACATTTTTTGGGTCTAATGAATATTGCTTGCAAAAGTCTTCATGTTTGCATTGGAAATGCATAATGGCTGGTATTCTGAGTCTCAGTTTCCTAATTACAGCCCAACCACCAATATTTCTTACCATTTCCTGCACTGGCATTTAATACTGACATTAGTCATAATCAGAAATAATCCAGTATTCCTATAGATTTGATGGATTCAGCTCTGTTGGCATGGTTTTGTTTTTAAATAAATTGAAAATATCTCCAGGAATCAAACCCAATGCTGGCTGGTTGTGTGGAGTTTACATGCTCTCCCTGTGTCTGCGTGGGTTCTCTCCGGGTATTCCGGCATCCTCCCATAACCAAAAACATGCACTAAGGGTTAGTTTATTAGTCACTAAATTGTCCATAGGGATGAATGTGAGTGTGAATGGTTGTTTGTCTCTGTATGTCAGCCCTGCGATGAACTGGCAATTCATTCAGGGTGTACCCCGCCTTTACCCTAAGTCAACTGGGATAGGCTCCAGCCCCCCCCCCCCGACCCTTGTGAGGTAGAAAATGGATAGATGCAAATATCTCTGCACACTGTTGGGGCTGCATTATGGCTCCTTAGCTGTTTTCCAGGATACAAAGTGAGCCAAGGTCATGACACATTAACTGAGGATGTGATGCTAATTATTACCTGGAATACAATCAGACAACCTCTGCCTCAGAACATTGTCGCCAACTGAAACATAAAGGAGGAAATTACAACCCAATCAGTTGTAAAATCTTGATTTCTTATCTCCACCAGCCATCATTTCCACATACAGTATTTGTCTTTTTGTCAAAGTGGCTGTTAAAATTCAGGAGAAGACTGCCATTCTAGCCCAAAATTTATTTTCCTGCCCTTAAGATTCTCAGCTAATATTCCTGTATTGTTTTCCAGGATGTAGTCGATCCAAATTCACAATGGCTGGCTGAGGATTCCATGTAGCTTGTGCCTTTATTTTCTATACTTGTTTTGGTATGGTGATGACAAAAAGTACAAAATATGCCTGATTGCAGAAAGAGAAGGAAATTACCACCTGGCTCCAAACAGGATGGTGAAACGTTGCACTGAGTATCCAAGGCGTGTGGTTTTCCTTCTGTTGGCTGAACTGGAAATTTGGTTTGAAGATGTTTCTCTACCTATCCAAGGAACTTCTTCAGTTCAGAACTGAAAGTCTTCAAACCAAATTTCCAGTCCAGTCGACAGAAGGAAAACCACATGCCTTGCATACCATGACCTGGATGACTGAGAACCTTCACAGACACTTTGCGCTGAGTGAATACCAACAATAAAATTTTTGGTGAAACAGTGGCTGAATGTGGCGAGACTGAAGTCAAGAACAGTTTTATGCCAACAATGTAAATCTGTTTGGGCTTCTTCATTAGAGCCAATATTCCAGTATTTTATTCCAGAACATACCCTGCTCCAAAACCACAGCAGGTGGCTAAGGATTCCCTCTGGCCTTGGGTATGGCTAATACCTGGACCAAGCACAGATCATTTACCGTTTGGTCTCAGCAGATCTCTCATGTAGATTTGAAGGCCAATACTAATATGTTTGGCACAAAACCTACAACAGCTGATATTTAATATGGTATGTAATTTAATGTCAGCTTGAATGCTTCGGATTCTAAAATACTCCCAAGTATTCAGTAGAAAGGCATCCAAAACAGCCTTCAGGCTTTGGAAAAATATAAGCCAACAGTAGTCATATACTGTAACAGCCTGTCCAAGTGGATCTGGGGTGCCAGTTACTGTAGGTTAAGGCCTAACACCATTGTAACTAGTTTTAAGTTCTATTTTCCTATGTTAATTCTTATAAGTTTACTTTTGTTCAAGAGCTGTACAAAGGATTCAAAGTGAACTGAGAACTCTTAAGGACTGAAAGAAAACTCTGGTACCAGGCACATAATACATTCAACACATTCACATTTAACACAACCAGCAGTGAAACACAGTGAAATGTGCAATAATAGAAATGACCAGCAGAGAGCAGTGCAGTGTCCATCAACTTTATATAGGTGAAATCAAAGAGTAGTCCATTCTGGTGTACCAAATAGTCCGTAAGTTTTCAATCTCGACCTGACATCTACTCAGGTCACAAGCTGAGTGACTTCGGGGTTGTTGCGATCAGCCTCAGTACAGCTCGGCAACAGACCACAACACTCCGGCTTCACTGCGACCAAACTTCACTGTTCAACCTGAAGGTGAAAATGCTACTATTTATACGTGGTTTTAGCCGGCTTACGAATGTGATGCACCGTGTCCAATGAAATGGAATCATCTATCTTCAGAAACTGACAATACATGCAGACTTTTACTTAGCAACAGGAAAAAGGTACAGTTAGGCCATGCTCATACACCGGACAGTTAACAAGCTCCTTACATTGGCATCTGACGCCGCACTGGATGTATGCCATATTTTCACGGCTAAACCTCTAACCCTGGCTGTCTCGATGGTGGGGCGTGGGGGGTACAAAGCCAGAAACAGTTTACTGATAAAAATGAGTGACTGATTAATAAGAAATAATACATTGCAACCAAAAGTGAAATAATGTGAAAACACTAACATGGAAAAATAAAACATGATAGTGTAAAACTGAAAAAAGGTTTGGGATATTAGGACAGGTCAAACTCCTGATAAATGCGTGGAGGGAGCCGTTCCACTACAAGTCAAAAAGATCGTCAAAGGAAATGAAGACCAAGTGCTGCAGATGAAGTTTCTTAGAATGACCAGCCACAGAAATCAGGGAGCGAGTCCTGGAGAGGCCCCATAAGAACCATTATCATCATAGCATGTGATAATTTTGGAGACTGCACTTGTGCACACTTTCAAAATTCTTGAGTTTTTTCTATTTACTTAACTGCTCTGCTATAAATCTGTACAGTATTTGTATAAGCATTAATAGGCATAGACCGAGTCCACGAATGGAGAGAAATGGGAGAGATGGTGGCTTAAACAGATAGAGCGGAGCAGAGTTAGTGCATCTGGAGTGTCTGTGGAGTGATAGGTGTGTATGTGTGTGTGTTTTTGGGGGGGGGGCAGTTATGGAAGGTGAATGGAGCAATGAACATGACATGTATTATTTTGACATGTGAAAATGAATTGAACCAAATCAAGCCCCCAGAAAGGACGGCGTCATGGAAAATCAGACCAGCAGATACATTGTGATTCACATATTTTGTATCCATCTGAAGACAAAAGAAGACAATTTGATCTTGACTAATAATGTGATGTCACACCCAAAAATGCTCTGTCCTCAAACGTGCTTAGGATAAAGGAAATTTAATCCTAAAGAAAAGGTGCGGTAAGTAATGATTTATGTTGAGATGACTTAACTGACAGGTCACAGAATGTTCCAAAACATTCTGGGCAGATTTGAAAGTATAAATAGCATGATCTTTTTAGCACCTGGTTTTAAAATGCTTTTTCAGTGATTCAAATACAAGTGGATAGCACAGATGCATCTCTGCTGGCACCTGCGTCTGTCCAGAGCTGAACCCTGTGCTGCCTTACGTGACTTCTGTTAGAAAGTTAAATGGCATCACATCCAGCCATGCTTCTTTCATCGCTCAGGTTACGTGGCATATTTCCGTGCTCTGACTGGAGGTCTTTGTCTGCTGTTAATGACCTATAAAAGCTGACTTGACCCAGAATTGACCTAGAAATACCAAATTACCCCAGACCACACTGATAAGTGGTTTGAGTGTTTGAATCACACTAGTCACTTGTCTTTACAGGTTTATTTAGACTTGCCTTTCTCTGATAAGTCTTATTTTAGTAAGTGTGAACACAGTCAACTTGACTCTGTCTGCGGTTCAGTAGGTAATTTATACCATGTGCAGTAAGACTATAACCAGCACCATGTGGATTGTGCAAGTGTATAAATTTTTATTTATTTATTTGCATTTGTATTGTTGTTTGTTTTTTTAAGTAAGGTATTATTCATTATGAATGATTTTTCTGCTTTTTATTTGTGGGTCTTGTTTTTATCGTGTTGTGTCTTTGTATATCTGCTGTAGCATGTGAATTCCCCCTTCTGTGGATTTATACAACTTTTTTGAATAAAATTGATTTGTTGGATAAAATTAATTAATAAATTGAATTTCACTGGTCAATATCACTCGTAAGTCAATCCTTCCAAGATTCAGCTGCGATCATTTAGGGATGTCTTGTCAAGTCCGATACTGCAAAAAAAGTGAATATGATCTCTGACCTTTGACCATCAAGAGGTCATCCAAATCCAGTGGTTAATGACACTTCATCCAGTGCATCTGTACAGAACATGGGAGTGATTATGGACCAGGATTTAACCAAATTTCTCATAAAAATCAAATGTCAAGGACTCTTCTTGAATTCTCGCCCTCTTTCATCTACGTAATATGGCCGAATAACTCATTAAAAAAACCTAAAACTGGTACAAAAGTTTTAACTGGAGTCAGAAAGACAGCTCATATCTCCAGTACTGGCTTCATTGGATACCTGTAAAATTTAGAATAGAATTTAACATCTTCCTCTTAACATACACAGCCCGAAACAATACGACTCCATCCTGTATCAAAGACTTTACTGTTCTCTGTAATCCTTGAATCTCTAAAACTAGACTGTGGAACCAACTCCCACTCTGGGACCAGGATGCAGACTCTCTCTGTACCTGTAAAGCTAGACTTAAAACTTTCCTTTTTGACAGAGCTTATTGCTAGAGTTGGGTCAGGTGAATCTGACTTCTGACCTTTGGCCTGGTCAAGTGATCAGCATGCAAGAAGCACACTCCAAGTGCATCACCATGCAAGAGATGAGACTCGGCTAACTTTAAAGACCACAGAGAATTACACTTTGCCTTCATACATACCCATGTGACTCATTTGACTACTGGTGACACTCTGCTTCAGTGTTTTTACTTAATTTTATATTATTTTCAACATTGTAGATTAAATCTGAATACATCTAAAAAGTGAAAGAACACATGTAGACTTATGTAATAACAAAACAGACTGAAACAACCCAGAACATGTATATTTTAGATTGTCCTGTGTATTCACATTTAGGTTTGATGACTGCTTTCTCTGATTCAACACAATCCATCATTACTTTACAAATTGAAGGTCAGCCAGTCCAAAAAATAACTGAGGTCAAAGTGTAGTGTGTATACATAATTTACACAAAATACAGTAACTCAACCTGACAAACACACCTGCACAAATTTGAGCCCTATCTGAAGGAGCATCTGGCACGGGAAGTAGGCACGCTATGGTGGTATCTTCTCTATAACATAGCATCTCAACATCTCAACATGTCAGGAGGGGTCAGCATAAATCAGTGTGGGAGGCCTAATCGAAACCAAAAACATACTTTTTGATTCTGTACAAACACTACTTTTACACTCATTTACAACCACATTAGTCACATACTTGCAGATCATGAACGTAGCTATCGGAGTGTTTAGGGGAAAGGAGAAGTGAAACTGTGAAAGGAGAAATTATTGATTATTATGTTAATTTTGTTACTTGTGTTTTTGTTACATTTCTGTTCATTTTGTGGATCACTCGGTTTATTTCCTTGTTCGTTTTGTTGCATATTTTGCTCACTTTCTTGATTTTTTTTGTTCATTTTTGTTCATTTTATGGATTGTTTTGTTCATTTTGTTGCTTGTTTTGTTCATTTCTTTCATTATTCTGTTGCTTTTTATCATTTTCCAGATTTTTTGTTAATTTCGGTTTATTTTGCTACTTATTTTGTTGTTTACTTTGTTAATTTATTAGATTTATGAACTAGATATTTATTTTGCTCACCCCCCCCCTCAGTAAACTGTTTTTATCTCATTTTTTATTCATTTTGTTGCTTGCTTTTTTAATTTCCTTAATTTTTTAAAAGTTTTCTTCATTTTCCTGCTTAATTAGTTCTCATGATGTGGTCACAACATTAATCAAAATGAACATAACTAGTTCAGTCTTCATGTTTAAACGCATTACAGTGGAACCTTCGACAACGACCGCTTCTGACAATGAAAAATTTGGATGCTGACGAAAAAAAACTGCAAAAAAATTGAACCGCATAACAACGAATTATCCGGACAACGAACGAAGACGTGTCTACGCCTGGGTCACGTATGCGTCACTTCCGGGTCTCAACGAGAATGACCCAGAAGTCAGTGTGCTAGAGCTAGCCGCTAGCGCTAGTGCTAGGGAAGCTAGCGGCTAACTAGCACTAGCCGGCTGTGAAACAAGACTGCCTCACATTGGCATCTATGAATCAACTCAACTCCTTAGTGCAGAACCCGACAGCGCGGTCCTGTGTGTCCTAGCCTCTGCCATCGTAAGCTAACTCCACTCTGGAACTGGCTATGTTGTTAGCTGTAGCCGTAGCCTGGGTAGCGCCGTGTCAGCGTGCCGGGCCGGACAGCACCGTTTTGACACAGCGCTGCCTAACGGCCCAGCCAGTCTGTGTCCGGGCCGTTAGCCGCCTGTGTTATCAGCCCGGACCATGTCGACACAGCGCTGCCCGGGCAGCATTAACATGGCCCAGGCAGCGCCGCATCCAACCCTGTCGACACGGTGCTGCCCAGCCCGGACACGCCAGTTCGACATGGCCAGACACGGCGCTGCCCGGGCCGTGTCGACACAGCTAACAGCCGTTAGCAGCCTCTGTCTGTGTTAAGAGCCGGCAGCT